>CM064493.1:54552995-54620495 GCA_032716605.1 Paralithodes platypus | reverse complement strand
CCTTCTCCCTCATGTGTAGCATATTAGTTTTGAAATTGTAAGCCGTTCGTTCCATTAGCTTGGCGATTTTGATACCTTTCGCCCCATTTCTTTGTCAATGTTAACAACTTTCGTGCCATTTAGGTGTCGATTTTTTCCTGGCGTGCGATAGCGAGCCTGATATTTTAGAAGGCCAAGAAATTTTTCTACCGAAAAATGTACAAATTTATCTTGAAAGGGGATCTAGGGGGTGTTTTATTTAGCTTGATGGAGGTCTAGCGAGGAAACTCTATATTAAATTAGAAAACAAAACAAATATATATACCAAAAACAAAAAGTACTATCCCCCTTAAGTGATGTAGCCCTGGTATTTCCCAAGCTACATTATATCCCCCTATAATCCCCCACCCCCCCCGCCCCCCGCCTTCCGGCATTATTGGCTACTCTTTCCTCTTGGGTTAGCCCGGCCGGGACAGTACACAGATATGGGCTCTAGGGCTTTAACGCACACACTTTCTCACTCACACACAGACACATACACACTCTCTCACTCACATACATACACTCTCTCTCTTTATCTCTCTCACTGACCCTCTCTCTCTCTCTCTCATCTTGGCTAAGCATTTATTATAATATTCCATCTCACCCTCTCCATATCTCTTTCTCTCATTCACACACACACACACACACACACACACACACACTACCCCCTCCCCTAAACCCCCCACTCATCACCCACATCACCACAGACCCCGCCCACCCCATTCATTACCTTCACACTGATAGGTTTGGGCCAATGACGTCATAAGACACACGTGGCTTTGTTTACATCCTCCTCCTCCTCAGCTGATGGGGTGTGCACTGCTCAGCTGACAGGTAGGGTCGTTTGAGAGTAACCGGTGCAAATGGGATTCGGAGGCCATTTTTAGTCCTACGAGAGGTGCAGCCCGTGCTATTTCATTATTCCTATACATAATTTTAAAAGTTTATGTTGTCACATATAATTATTTATACCTTGCTCTATATTACCTCCTATTATTATATAATATATCTATTTTGTCTGACCACCTAAAGCGCATGGCAAAATAAAACCTGGATTCAAAATGGCGTCTCTCATCCCCTTCCCAGGACTCCTTGTGTAACCAGCGTTTACCTAGGTACTCCTGGGCCAGAGGGTAGGAGGAGAGTGAGGAGGCGGGGGTGCAGTTTCGGGTTTACCGGCGACTGGGGAACATGTCGATAGCTTCTGGAAATGTAGCGATCAGTGAGACGAGAGGGAAAGGGGGAGGAGGGTGGAGGGGGAACTTGTTGCTGGCAGATTTGTCTCGTTTAGTTTATTATTTTGTTTGTTTATATTGGTGCACATTGGGGTTATTAATTGTTGTGTGTGTTTGTGTATACAATTATAAACGGAAAACAAACCAAACTAGTTGTTCTGGATTTATTTATTTATTTATAAATGTATATATTTATTTACTTTTTCCACCAGTGCATATTGTGGGTGTTTTTGTGGGTGTTTGTGGTTGTGTGTAAAATTGTAAACGAAAAATAAACACATTAAATTATATAGTTGCTTTAGATTTACTTTACTTATTTATATATTTACATTTATTTTTCTAATTTATGCAAATTGTGGTTGTTTGTAGTGTGCGTTTGTGTATTAACATTTAAACAAAACATAAAGGCTAACGTTTTGGATGTGTATTTGTTTGTGTTGATATTTATGAATGGTGTGTGTGTGTGTGTGTGTGTTTTGATGGTGATGTGTGTATGTTTTGACGGGGATGTGTATGTGTTTTGATGGTGATGTGTGTATTTTTTGATGGTGATGTGTGTGTGTTTTGATGGTGATGTGTGTATGTTTTGATGGTGATGTGTGTGTGTTTTGATGTTGATGTGTGTATGTATTGATGGTGATGTGTGTGTGTTTTGATGGTGATGTGTGTGTGTTTTGATGGTGATGTGTGTATGTTTTGATGGTGATATGTGTGTGTTTTGATGGTGAGGTGTGTATGTTTTGATGGTGATGTGTGTGTGTTTTGATGTTGGTGTGTGTGTGTCTTGATGGTGATGTGTGTATGTTTTGATGGTGATGTGCGTGTGCTCTGATGGTGATGGGTGTGTGTTTTGATGGTGATGTGTGTATGTTTTGATGGTGATGTGTGTGTGTTTTGATGTTGATGTGTGTATGTTTTGATGGTGATGTGTGTATGTTTTGATGGTATTGTGTGTGTGTTTTGATGGTGATGTGTGTGTGTTTTGATGGTGATGTGTGTATGTTTTGATGGTGATGTGTGTGTGTTTTGATGTTGATGTGTGTATGTTTTGATGGTGATGTGTGTATGTTTTGATGTTGATATGTGTGTGTTTTGATGGTGATGTGTGTGTGTTTTGATGGTGATGTGTGTGTGTTTTGATGGTGATGTGTGTATGTGTTGATGGTGATGTGTGTGTGTTTTGATGTTGATGTGTGTTTGTTTTGATGGTGATGTGTGTGTGTTTTGATGTTGATGTGTGTGTGTTTTGATGGTGATGTGTGTATGTTTTGATGGTGATGTGTGTGTGTTTTGATGGTGATGTGTGTATGTTTTGATGGTAATATATGTGTGTTTTGATGTTGATGTGTGTGTGTTTTGATGGTGATGTGTGTATGTTTTGATGTTGATATGTGTGTGTTTTGATGGTGATTATTGTGTGTTTTGATGGTGATGTGTGTGTGTTTTGATGGTGATGTGTGTATGTTTTGATGGTGATGTGTGTGTGTTTTGATGTTGATGTGTGTATGTTTTGATGGTGATGTGTGTGTTTTGATGTTGATGTTGTGGTGTTTTGATGGTGATGTGTGTATGTTTTGATGGTGATGTGTGTGTGTTTTGATGGTGATGTGTGTGTTTTGATGGTGATGTGTGTATGTTTTGATGGTAATGTATGTGTGTTTTGATGTTGATGTGTGTGTGTTTTGATGGTGATGTGTGTATGTTTTGATGGTGATGTGTGTGTGTTTTGATGGTGATGTGTGTGTGTTTTGATGGTGATGTGTGTATGTTTTGATGGTAATGTATGTGTGTTTTGATGTTGATGTGTGTGTGTTTTGATGGTGATGTGTGTATGTTTTGATGGTGATGTGTGTGTGCTCTGATGGTGATGTGTGTATGTATGTGTGTGTGCTGATGATGATGTGTGTATATATTGAGTTCACTATAAACTCATAGGATTATATGTGTGTACCTTATAGATAATAGTGTAACTCTGGAAGTCAACACAGTCCCACTCCTAAACGGCCACAACACAAACCCTCAAAGTCTCATAATTTATCTTTTCACTTTTTGCTAGATTTTTTCATATATTTATTTTCTTTAGTTTCCTCCCTAGACCTCCATCAAACTTAAAAAAAGGATCCATTAGATTCCCCTTCTAGATTAATTTGTACATTTTTCGGTAGAAAAATGTCCCGGCCGAAGGCCGATTACTATTAAGATTACAGGCTTGCTATCGCTCGCCAGGAGAAAATCGACACCTATATGGCACGAAAGGTCTTAAAATTGACAACGAAATGGGGCAAAGGGTATTAAAATCGCCAAACTAATGGGCTGAACGTCATAAAATCTGAAAACTATTGAGGGTAAGCATGAAGACGAAGGGTGAGCAGAAAAACAGCCCATGTCCCCTTAATCTAACCTAACCTAGCCTATACTCTATTCATTATTAGTAGGCCAAAATTATTGAATACTCTCTTCCATAACTCCAAAACGACTAAAGTAATCGAACTAATATTTTACTACCAATTGTGAAGAGTCAGTCAGGGAATATATGTGTACATTTACAGCTCATTTGCTCTATCCCTCTTTGAGTTATAGAGGTTATATTGATTACGAGTTCTGGCCTACTTATAATGAAAGGATTATTGTTTATTCTAAACTAACCTGTTGGCTATTTAGGAATGTGACAGTTTTAGAGTGATGCTGTGTTGACTCATTTCTAATAACATAGCCACTCCAACAGCTTCATCTCTCTCCAACGCCCCTCCTCCCCTCTCAACTCTCTTGGATAAGTAGATACGAGGTGCCGTTGTAACGGCTTACCCCTCAATCTTCACCTGATATGACCATAATGGCGGCTAGATAACCATTCCAAATATACGAAGGAACAAGGTACTTCAATAGTAAAAGTTTTAATGTACACCTGGATGCTCACTCATAATATTCGTGGACTTCACCTTTTTTTAATTATGGAAGTATATATCCCTGGAAACGAATTTATGAATATGATTTTCTATACATCAACTATAAAACAATATATAATATACGCTGTAAAGCAAGTTCTATCAATAAATAAATCTGATAGTTAGATTTTTTTTTTTTTTTTTTTTTTTTTTTTTTTTTTTATATATTCCAACTACTCCCTCTCGGGCATAGGCTGAGAGCCTGTACATTCCACCGCTCAACACGGTGAAGCCCGTGAGGTCTTGTTCCAGTCTGGGGAGTGAGACATGTGAAGCAACCATCATGGCTCGAAGCAGCTCCATCTCTGAAGCGGCCGGTTGCTTCGCTCAAGTGCTTCACCGTCTCACCCTCCAGACTCAGACCCTCACTCTCAGAACGCCACCTATTGCACTTATAACATCATAGGGGTCCAGAAATTGCACTTATAACATCATAGGGGTCCAGAAATTGCACTTATAACATCATAGGGGTCCAGGAATTGCACTTATAACATCATAGGGGTCCAGAAATTGCACTTATAACATCATAGGGGTCCAGGAATTGTACTTATAACATCATAGGGGTCCAGAAATTGCACTTATAACATCATAGGTGTCCAGGAATTGCACTTATAACATCATAGGGGTCCAGGAATTGCACTTATAACATCATAGGGGTCCAGGAATTGCACTTATAACATCATAGGGGTCCAGGAATTGCACTTATAACATCATAGGGGTCCAGGAATTGCACTTATAACATCATAGGGGTCCAGGAATTCTTATGAGTGGGATAGAGACTATGGCATCCGAGTGTAGGCTACAGTACATATACATCCATTACAGATACGATACAAGCCATCACATTTATCCGAGGTGGGCCTTCACAACAGTCCTCTTGCACCAGGTCCACATTTACTGGCAGGTTAACCGAGGCACTGTACAGGGTGCACGGAGACTACCCAACCGACTCCCGCGCCAGGGACTCCAACTTTAATCCTTGTGGCTGTTGGGGCTCTTCACAGCTACGGGTTGTGTGTTTTGAGTCATGTGATAAGTGGCTTCACATAATGCACAGACGTTTGTTGAACTGTTTGAAAAGCTAATATATGCTTGAAAACACCATCTAAGATCAACAAGTAGAAACGGTGAGGATTTTAAATGACAATGATGGGCCGTGGAAAATATTTGTGGATTGTCCACATTGACCCATATCTAGCCATCAATCAAAGGAATCAATATTTGTGGATTGTCCACATTGACCCATATCTAGCCATCAATCAAAGGAATCAATATTTGTGGATTGTCCACATTGACCCATATCTAGATCAATCAATCTAATCAAAGGAATCAATATTTGTGGATTGTCCACATTGACCCATATCTAGCCATCAATCAAAGGAATCAATATTTGTGGATTGTCCACATTGACCCATATCTAGCCATCAATCAAAGGAATCAATATTTGTGGATTGTCCACATTGACCCATATCTAGCCATCAATCAAAGGAATCAATTTGTGGATTGTCCACATTGACCCATATCTAGCCATCAATCAAAGGAATCAATATTTGTGGATTGTCCACATTGACCCATATCTAGCCATCAATCAAAGGAATCAATATTTGTGGATTGTCCACATTGACCCATATCTAGCCATCAATCAAAGGAATCAATATTTGTGGATTGTCCACATTGACCCATATCTAGCCATCAATCAAAGGAATCGGACAAACACTTGGTAACACACGGTCCCTGTGAACCCACCCGTACGACTCGGGGTGACGTATGATTCAAAAGTTGTGTATTGTATGGAGTATTTTTCACATAATTTAATTAACCTCTTTAATCACACGACATTTTATGTACTTCATCATCGTATTGAATGGTTAATTCCTTATAAACAGTGATAACAGTGGAGCTTGATTATCAATCTAGGCTGTTTATTTGTATATATATATATATATATATGCATTTTGTTCTCTCTCCCTCACCTTTCCCCCTCCCACACACACACACACACACACACACACTCTCTCTCTCTCTTTTATAGCAAAATGTTTAGTCTCAATGTGAATACAACACGCAACCATGGCTGGAAATTAGAATTGAAAAGATTCAGCACTAGTATTTATAGAAACTTTTTCACATATAAGTTCTGTTCTACCTGGAACAAACTTCCCTCCGAAGTTGTAAACAGTTCTTCAGTAGAGCCGTTCAAGAAGAGAGTAGATAGTATTTTAAACACTCTGTAATGGGTGTAGTGCACTAAACAGTCTCTCTCCTTCCACTTCGAGTATCTCCTCGGAATGGACCGCAAAGTCTTTGAGATACTAACTATTCCTTATAACTCCTTGTAACTCTCTCTCTCTCTCTCTCTCTCTCCCCACCCACAAACGTTGTTGGTGGAGGGTAGCATAGAACGTTTCCCGCGGCAGTGACACCATCGCACTATGAATATTGATGCTTGGGTTTCAAGGTTCTTCCGTTATGGTTGTGTGGGTTGGGTAATGGGGTCTCTGTCTGTATGTCTGTGACCGTGTTTATCTATCTTGTTCAATATATATCTCTGTCTGTCTTCTACGAGTACGTACCTATTTATGGTTGTGTGGGTTGGGTAATGGGGTGTCTGTCTGTATGTCTGTGACCGTGTTTATCTATCTTGTTCAATATATATCTCTGTCTGTCTTCTACGAGTACGTACCTATTTATGGTTGTGTGGGTTGGGTAATGGGGTGTCTGTCTGTATGTCTGTGACCGTGTTTATCTATCTTGTTCAATATATATCTCTGTCTGTCTTCTACGAGTACGTACCTATTTATGGTTGTGTGGGTTGGGTAATGGGGTGTCTGTCTGTATGTCTGTGACCGTGTTTATCTATCTTGTTCAATATATATCTCTGTCTGTCTTCTACGAGTACGTACCTATTTATGGTTGTGTGGGTTGGGTAATGGGGTGTCTGTCTGTATGTCTGTGACCGTGTTTATCTATCTTGTTCAATATATATCTCTGTCTGTCTTCTACGAGTACATACCTATTTATGGTTGTGTGGGTTGGGTAATGGGGTGTCTGTCTGTATGTCTGTGACCGTGTTTATCTATCTTGTTCAATATATCTCTGTCTGTCTTCTACGAGTACATACCTATTTATGGTTGTGTGGGTTGGGTAATGGGGTGTCTGTCTGTATGTCTGTGACCGTGTTTATCTATCTTGTTCAATATATATCTCTGTCTGTCTTCTACGAGTACGTACCTATTTATGGTTGTGGGGGTTGGGTAATGGGGTGTCTGTCTGTATGTCTGTGACCGTGTTTATCTATCTTGTTCAATATATATCTCTGTCTGTCTTCTACGAGTACGTACCTATTTATGGTTGTGTGGGTTGGGTAATGGGGTGTCTGTCTGTATGTCTGTGACCGTGTTTATCTATCTTGTTCAATATATCTCTGTCTGTCTTCTACGAGTACATACCTATTTATAGTTGTGTGGGTTGGGTAATGGGGTGTCTGTCTGTATGTCTGTGACCGTGTTTATCTATCTTGTTCAATATATATCTCTGTCTGTCTTCTACGAGTACATACCTATTTATGGTTGTGTGGGTTGGGTAATGGGGTGTCTGTCTGTATGTCTGTGACCGTGTTTATCTATCTTGTTCAATATATATCTCTGTCTGTCTTCTACGAGTACGTACCTATTTATGGTTGTGTGGGTTGGGTAATTGGGTGTCTGTCTGTATGTCTGTGACCGTGTTTATCTATCTTGTTCAATATATATCTCTGTCTGTCTTCTACGAGTGCGTACCTATTTATGGTTGTGTGGGTTGGGTAATGGGGTGTCTGTCTGTATGTCTGTGACCGTGTTTATCTATCTTGTTCAATATATATCTCTGTCTGTCTTCTACGAGTACATACCTATTTATGGTTGTGTGGGTTGGGTAATGGGGTGTCTGTCTGTATGTCTGTGACCGTGTTTATCTATCTTGTTCAATATATATCTCTGTCTGTCTTCTACGAGTACATACCTATTTATGGTTGTGTGGGTTGGGTAATGGGGTGTCTGTCTGTATGTCTGTGACCGTGTTTATCTATCTTGTTCAATATATATCTCTGTCTGTCTTCTACGAGTACATACCTATTTATGGTTGTGTGGGTTGGGTAATGGGGTGTCTGTCTGTATGTCTGTGACCGTGTTTATCTATCTTGTTCAATATATATCTCTGTCTGTCTTCTACGAGTACATACCTATTTATGGTTGTGTGGGTTGGGTAATGGGGTGTCTGTCTGTATGTCTGTGACCGTGTTTATCTATCTTGTTCAATATATCTCTGTCTGTCTTCTACGAGTACATACCTATTTATGGTTGTGAGGGTTGGGTAATGGGGTGTCTGTCTGTATGTCTGTGACCGTGTTTATCTATCTTGTTCAATATATATCTCTGTCTGTCTTCTACGAGTACATACCTATTTATGGTTGTGTGGGTTGGGTAATGGGGTGTCTGTCTGTATGTCTGTGACCGTGTTTATCTATCTTGTTCAATATATATCTCTGTCTGTCTTCTACGAGTACGTACCTATTTATGGTTGTGTGGGTTGGGTAATGGGGTGTCTGTCTGTATGTCTGTGACCGTGTTTATCTATCTTGTTCAATATATATCTCTGTCTGTCTTCTACGAGTACGTACCTATTTATGGTTGTGTTGGTTGGGTAATGGGGTGTCTGTCTGTATGTCTGTGACCGTGTTTATCTATCTTGTTCAATATATATCTCTGTCTGTCTTCTACGAGTACATACCTATTTATCCCTATATACATTTTTGTCCATTTTCTTTTATTGGTGTTCTAGTATCTCCACTAGATTTATGCCCTGACCATTTAGTTTGGATCGTAAGGTCTGTGTAACCTTTAATATATATATATATATATATATATATATATATATATATATGTGGTGTTGCCAATTGGTCAGGGCTTTACTGGTAGGAACCTGGGGAGAGTTCGGGAACGTAGGAGGAGTGTTGGGGAAGAGATGGGGGAGTGACAGGAATGGTGCTGGGGTAGAGGCGGCGGTCGTCTGGTCGATCTCCTGCATGTATTCCTAAATTGTTTGGTGACGTTTCGAACCTGGGGGACGATGAGCTTCACTCCTGACTCATGGGGCATCGGGTTGGGGGGGGCGGGGGGAGTGGAGGGACTGCTGGTGGCGATGAGTGTGCCGAGAGGGCCTGCTGAGCTTGCCTCTGAGCTCCCTCACAATATTGAAAGTAAAATTATTGTTGGCAAATATTATAAAGTATAGTTATTTTGCTGTCAAAAGAGTAAACATATTTATTTATAAATGAACACAATAATACAAGGGAAATATTAACCGAAAGAGAGTAGAATAATTAATTGAATATAAACGTAGACTTATTAAGTTGAATATGAATATTCTAATGAAACAAGAAGGAAGGTTAGTAAACATAAAGCATGCACTCTCAGGAATTTGGGTATGAAAAGGGGGATATTGTAAATACCAATCGAGCAGGGCAGTACCCAGGGGAGTCCACATAGGCATATGATAAGGAGTTGCTGGAACTCCTGTTTCATTTGTCTAGCTTCCCCCACTGTTTCTATTTGTGCCTCACCTACACAGAGAGTTATCCAGCTTCACAAACTTCTCCTCCTCCTATTCATTTCACTACACTTAACAAGCACACCACTGTACACTTCTTTCCAAAACACCTAAATTACCTCTAATATACTGTACCTTGATTTTGGCTCTATCATTCTTGCAACCTTGGCTGGGACACTTGTTACAGACAACTTTGCCTTATGTCTCCTTTATTTACATATACAAAAGTGTCCACAATAATCTACCCATTGAAAGGTACAGTATATCCATGGTAATATACTCATCTAATACAAGGATAGAAGGTAATTCATTAGCAATATGCCCAATGATTATGTATACCCTTTTTTATACCCTTGATTGTTTACAGTGTATTATCCATTCATTATATATTGGCCAGAAATGTTGACCCCTAATCTCTGTAGCTCTAAATGGGCTAGAGCAAATGAGTTGTAGGCTATATTAGCACACATATTCCCTGACTGACTATTCCCAAATGGTAGAAATATTATCTCAATTACTCTATTTTTTGAGTTATAGAGGTTAGTGGTCAAGAGTTTTAGCCCAATGATGATGAATAGACTATAGCAATCATGTATCTGGGTGAATGACTAGGCGTGTTTAGATATTTATGAACAATATAATAGACTATAGTAATCATGTATCTGGGTGAATGACTAGGCGTGTTTAGATATTTATGAACAATATAATGAAACTAAAACAGATATCATCCAAAATACAATAGAGTAATTATGTGATTGGATAAAACAACATAGCCATATTTAGATAAGCATGAAAATCATAATAAAACTAAACGGAAACTTTTATTTTGTTTTCTATGTGTATGAAGGAGACAAAAGGCAGGTTGTCTGTAACGAGTGTCTCCCCCAAAGCCAAAAAGAGTAACAGAGCCAAATTCAGGGGATGTTGGGGTAAAAATGCCTCGACACACGAAGTTTAAAGCAGTTTAAAACAGGATGAAGGAAAGATTGATTGAGGGGAGTCTATGTGTAGGCTATGCCTTAGTACAAAAGGAGTACAAAGAAAATCAAGCAACACCAGTCTTTGCGATCCCTCGAGGTTACTTGCTCTCTAAGTTAATTACTGCTGTGAATTCAATTAGGTTAACCTCAAAGGCCTCTTGGGTCAGGGATCAGGAGCTGCTGGGGAGGCACTCTTGGAAACCCTCACCAAATTCATCAACATGGTTTTAAGAGGGGAAGTACCCGACTGTGCCACACCCCTATTTTTTGGGGCATCACTCTGTGCACTGGCAAAAAAAGATGGCGGCGTGCGCCCAATAGCAGTAGGGAACACCTTCCGCCGCCTTGCCACAAAGGTGGGTTTGAAACCACTCTCGAATGGCCTAGGTCAACACTTAAGACCAGTTCAACTAGGTTTCGGAACTCCAGGGGGGTGTGAAGCTGCTGTACACGCAACCCGCACCTACCTCAGCCAAGCCCAAGAAAAACGAGTGCTTCTAAAGATTGACATGCGGAACGCATTCAACAGCATTCGCAGGGATGTCTTCCTCCGTGCAGCTCAAGAACACATCCCCACTCTGTACCCCCTACTTTGGCAGGCTTATTCCAAACCTTCAATCCTGATTTTTGGCGAGACGGTAATCCCATCAGAGACCGGGTTACAGCAGGGAGATCCAGGTGGTCCTGCTCTTTTCTCAATAGGGGTGGATGCAGCAGCTAACAAAGTAAGGTCAGAGCTGAATGTATGGTACCTGGACGATGCAACCTTGGGTGGGTCAGTAGAGAACGTTCTAACCGACCTAAATAACATCATAACTGACCTCGGCCAGGCCGGGCTAGTGATAAATGACACCAAATGTGAACTTGTTCTCCTCAACCACACACGTGAACAAGGAGAAGAGACTCAGGCCCTGTTCCGAAACATATTGCCAGATGTAAAGATCCTTCAGGAGCACCAGCAAACCCTATTAGGTTCCCCACTAACTCTGGCAGCAATCCCACCAGCACTTCAAGTTAAAAAGGAGGAGCTTCAACGTCTCGTGAGTCGCCTGATACACATCGATGCCCACTCAGCTCTGGCCCTGCTCAAGAACTGTTTCTCCATCCCAAAACTCCAATACCTCCTGCGCACATCGATGACTTACACGAACAATGGCGGCCTCCAAGAATTAGACAGCATAATCCGAGAAGCAGTGACCAGCATCACCAACGTGGAATTTAAAGAACGGGCCTGGACACAAGCCACCCTTCCTGTCCGCCTCGGGGGCTTGGGCATACGGAGAGCCTCGGATATTGCCTCCCCAGCCTTTATCTCTTCCCTCATCGCGACCAACGACCTCGTATTGTCCATCCTTTATTCTAAACCCGGAATGACACTTAATGGGGACGTAACAGCAGCGATTAACACCTGGAAGGGAAGTACAGGAGTAGAGGAGGAGCCTCAGGGTACCTCCAGGAGCAAGCAGAAAGCGTGGGATACCATCTCGGCGAAGAAAACTCAAGCAAATCTCCTAACCAATGCAGACCAGGTTGAAAAAGCACGCCTCCAGGCAGCCGCCCGTTCGGAGAGTGGCTTGTGGTTACACGCCATCCCCATCCCACCTCTTGGAACTCACTTGGATGCTGAAGCGCTCCGGGTCGCCATCGCGCTCAGAGTGGGTGCGGCAGTTTGTCACCCACACACTTGCAAGTGTGATGGGAGGATGGATGCTCAAGGTCACCATGCCTTGTCATGTAATTACAACGCAGGCCGCCTGCCAAGACACTCTGCACTAAATAATGTCATAAAACGGGCCCTGCAGAGTGCTAACTGTGCATCAATCCTCGAACCACATGGACTTCACAGAGAAGACGGCAAACGGCCAGATGGGATGACCACTTTCCCTTACAAGAATGGCCGGTGCCTCGTGTGGGATGCCACATGTGTTGACACTTTCTCCACAACCAACGCCGCCAGAAACGCCGACGAAGCAGGTGAAGCCGCCCGGATAGCAGAAAATAAAAAGCGAGAAAAATATCAAGCCATCGCCAGAATTCATCAGTTCGAGCCCCTGGCATTCGAAACTTCAGGAGTCTTCGGCCCCACCACCCTTAAGATGGTGAATGAAATAGGCCGTAAAATCAGAGAAGTTTCAGGAGAACCCCGGGAAACCCTCTGGCTCAAGCAAAGACTAGGGATGGCTATCCTCCGGGGCAATGCCACCAGTGTCATGAGCTCAGTTCGACAGGACTGAGTCATGCCACTGCGTGAGGCCCCGGCAGGAGTGGTGTATCCGTAGTCTTTCCACAGTAGGGTAAAACAAAACATAAACCTTATTTGTATGTAACATGAGTGATGCACATTAATAAAAGGGGATGTGTCGGATGGTTGAAAGCCACAGTTGCTCGCGCGTTTGGGGCTAGCAACACGTATTATGAAAAACATGCATCCTCCTTCATTCACTGTCCCCCCCCTTCACTCACTCAACCCCACAATTTGCCGGAGGATAACAGGTTTTTCACAATACGTAGACGGAGGTCTTTTTAAAAAAAAAAAAAAAAAATTAGGTTAATAAAATAATAATACAGTACTAAGGAAATAATTGATTTTTTTCATTTACAAATGCAGTCATCCGTGGGTTTCAGGCAAGCATGCTTGTCTAGGCGAATTGTAAATGAATCCACGGTGTTACAGTCTATAACATCTCGGAGAAGCCCATTCCACAGATTGACAACATGATTAAGGGGAGATGGTTCACTTTTGGGGCGATTTTTGCATGTATTCATTATTTTTCTAGTTTCCTCCCTAGACCTCCATCAAATTTTAAAACAAATCCATTAGATCCCCCTTCTAGATTAATTTGTAAATTTTTCGGTAGACAAATTTCCCGGCCAAAGGCCGGTTCTTCCAACATTACAGGCTCACTATCGTTCGCCAGGGAAAAAACTCGACACCTAAATAGCACGAAAGTTCTAAATATTGACGAAGAAATGGGGCGAAAGGTCTTAAAATCGACTAACTAATGGGGCAAACATCTTAACATGGAAAAACTAATGGGGCTAAGCATGAGGGAGAAAGTGGTCCAGAAAACTGATCATCCCCCCTTAAAGAAGAATTTCTTAGTTTCATGCAAGTTAAATGATTTACCAATGATTTTGTAACCATTTCCACTTGTGTAATTTGACTGGTCGATTGTAAAGTACTTACTGCAATTCAAATTGTCGATGCTTTTGATGATTTTGAAAACTTGAATTTAGTCACCTCTTAATCTTCGCTGTTTTAGGGGAAAAAACAATAATTCCTCACGACGCTCCTCATATGGTTTGCTCTTCAAACACGCTATCATTTTGGTAAGTCTACCTTGAACTCGCTCCAGTTTGTCTATATTTTTTTGGTAGTAGGGGCACCAAGACTGAACGCAATTGTAATTGTCGCAATATTCCAGAAGTGGACGGACTAACAAATTGTATAGAGTGAGGATTACATCTTTGAATTTATGTTAAAAAGATCTGCATATAAAACTTATACTTTTGTTTGCTTTCTTAACAACTTCTGTACATTGTTGACCAGGATTTAGGTTACTCGATATTGTTACTAGTCTGTTTCTCTGTCTATACTCTCTAGCTGGGTGCCATTAATTGAATAGTTTGCTTTCTCATTTTGGTTTCCGATTTGAAGTACTTTGCATTAATCTTCATTGAAGCTCATTTGCCTGATGTGAAAACCTATTTTGATTGTGTTGGATATCTTCAACATGTTCATTTGTGAGTACAGTATTTGCAATTGTTGTATCCTCTGCAAGCTTTGAGATTGTACAGGTTAGACAGTCATCTATATTGCTAATGTAGATTAGCAAAAGAATTGGCCCCAATACTGATCCTTGAGGTACACCGCTAGTTACATTGGTCCATGTTGATGCTTTCCCATTTATGACTATTCATTGCTTTCTTTCTCCGAGTCTATCCAATTCAAAACATCCCCTTGTATTCTGTGTGCTTTTAGCTTCATTATTAAGCATCTGTGTGGAACTTTATCAAATAGTCCAGCGGATGAGGAACCATTTTTGGCCAAATTGTGCACTTTTTGATAAAAGCATTATACTTTGTACACTGATACTAATACCCATGAGGAATATTTTAAAGATTGGAGGCAATCTGTATCTTCATGCTGGTGCCTGTGGCAGCCCCTTTTCAATTAATTTCCATTACAGTTCTGAAACACTTAATTTTGTCCCAAACTGCAGTATACCGTGGTACATATGTCAAACTGCAGTATACCGTGGTACATATGTCAAACTGCAGTATACCGTGGTACATATGTCAAACTGCAGTATACCGTGGTACATATGTCAAACTAGTCTCAAATGACTCGTCTGGACAAGGGAAACAATTTATATTCAGACAATGTTGAGAGCATTGCTCATTTTTGCTTCATCTTTAGTGTAGTCTCCATTTTCATTAATTAACGGTCGTATCGTTGAAGTCACTACCTTCTTCTTCTTGATGTAACTGTAACATTCTTTCGGGTTTGTCTTACTTTGATTTGCAACATGTATCTCTTGCCTGTATTTTCTTTGTTTAATTAACTTTTTGGCTTTGCGTCGTAGATCTATGAATTTCGCTTTATTTTCCTGGTTATCGGAGATTTTGAAACTATCATGAACATTCCTTTTGGCAAGCAGACACTCCGCTATTTCTATATTCCATCACTTAGGCTTATTATTATGCACTATTCTTCGTTGTTCTGATGGTATGCACGCATGTACTGCGTTTAAGTAAGTTGTGGTGAAAAATGTCCATGATTGGTTTATATCATCATTGTTAATCAGAAAACTCCAATCGGTTTCATTAAGTATTGCTCTAAGTTCACGGAAGTTTGCTTTCTTTAAATTTGGGACCTTCTCTTTGTTGGCATTGCGTTTGTTGCTATTAAATGTTAGATGGCAAATGATAATAATTATGATGTTCACATTACTGAATTCATCACCAACATTCAAATTCTCTATCAATTCTTCTTTTGTTGCAAGTACAAGGTCAAGGACGTTATCTTAGTATGAACAAAGGAAAGTAATAATTGATATAGATGAATGGATAGGCATATTTAGATATTAATGAAAATACACAATTAAACTAATTAAGAGATTAGGCAAATTAAAGCAAAGTAATGATTTGATTGGATAAAAGCATGGACATATTTAGATAAACATGAAAATCATAATGAAAACTATAAGTGAAGTTGGGAAAATGAACTTGTAATACTGTATCTATGAGAATGACTAGGCATATGTAGAGTATTTATAGACGTTTATGAATAATACAATGATAGTAAAAGTTAGGTTATGTAAGGTGAAGTGGAGTAGTTATAGGTGTTTGACTCAGTGGGTATAATTAATTAAACGCCATTAATGATAGGGGAGAGAAACTGAGAGAGTGAGTGGATAGTGTATGTGGCCCTGTGTGTGTGTGTGTGTGTGTGTGTGTTTGTGTGTGTGTGTGAGAGAGAGATAGTAAATATAAGTGTGCGGGTTGGATATAAGTCTATGGGAGTAAGATAGGGGGGGGGGGGGGGGGAATGTGTGGAGCTGTGCCAAGACGGTGGAGCAGGAGAAGAAGAAGTACAAGAAGAAGAAGAAGAGGAAAGGGGGAAGAGGAGGTGGAGTAAATGAATTGAGAAAATATTGATGATGATTATACGACTAAAGTCATTCATTATAGGTAGTTAAAAAATCTAGCCAACTAGCCTCTATAACTAAAACCGGACTAAAATAATCGAGCTAATATTTCTACTGTTAGGCCCACGATTAGAATTGCTGCCATACACACCACCAACAGTACTGTGCCAGAAAGACACAAAAACACAAGGGAGAGAGGACCAGTGCACCCTTCGTACGCTCAGGCGCTCCCACGTGACCAAACGACAAACAAGAATGCCGTCGGAGGGCAGGTAAATAACAACAACACCGAGTCATGCCTTTCTAGCTCGCACAGGATTGAAACCAGCATACGTAGAGAACTAGAGATAGGAGAGACTACATCACCCAAACTGTCAGAAGCAAGCCGGCTAGGTACGATACTAGCTTCTCCAGGTACAAAGACTGGAACAATCCTAAGTAGGAGACTGGGTGTTCTAGGTTCGAAACTTTGCACCAGGGCACAAGACTGATGGCAAGTCTTGTTGGTAAACAGTGTTTTAGTCAGCCTGCAACGTATGAGACGAGCCAGTCTGGTCCAAGGACAGACGAGTTGGGTTCAAGATCAACTTTTGTGCAAGAGCGCAAAAATGTGAGGCTCGATGCTCACATTTTAGAACACCAGCAGCTGAGACTCATCTCTACCCATTCTTACGCATGTGGTCCGAAACCGTGCACTGCTAGTGGTACGAAAGGTAGCCTACAAGCACAACAACAACAACACAAGACAGCATGCAAGTCCCAGCAAGACGAAGTCCAGGCCCAGCCCGAGGCAAACGAAGATGACTAGAGATAAAAGTCCAGTACGCCACCTACGCCACCTACGAGAAAAATCCCTAGCTACCCCTCTGACACCAGGGAAATCATTAAAATATAATAAGCACGCAGGGTGTCTCTAACTTCTTGCTTTTCATATTTTCTCCCATTCCGGGAAAACAAAACACACATCTCCTATCCTTGTAATATAGAATGTTACATACTCGAGTCTTAATTGCGAAAAACACCCAACACCCACTCGCGCTCACCTATTAGTTTTAGTGATTTCCAAAGAATAAATATTCTTCTATGATTAATTCAATGTAGAAAATATAACCAAGAGATATAGGGAAAACGTGAACTTGTGAGAAGTATAAATTAGACTAGCTTTGATAAAACTCGACTCTGAAATATTCAAGACAAGATTTTTATCATTTCCATGCATACTAAAATATATATATATATATATATTCATATCTAGCTAAAAGTTATTGTTTGCTGAATCTAAGAACCCACCAATTAAAGTAATTACATCAAAACATCCAACCACGTGTACCGCGTACCTACTATATTAGAGAACGTGACAAGAAGATCGCGTACATTCCCTTTTAAGCTCAGTTCAGATATGCACGAATTAACGTCCCGTCCGGCCACGACCAATAAAATAGGCAGGACGGCATCAATCTGGAGGCCCCATGTGTACACATGCACGAATTAACGTCCTGTCCGTCCCCGTCCCCTTTTGCTCGGTTCACACATGCACGAATTAACGTCCCGTCCGTCCATGACCCCTTAATTCGCCTGCAAACGAGCAAGGACGCTGGCAAAATCGCCTATGGTCAGTACACGGACATGCGGTGTCGCCAGCTCACGTGACGCGACAGTGACACATCGCCGACTTTCCTTCCAACGTTTTTTTGCCGCCGTTCTCATCCCGTTCGTCGGCATCTACACACCGCCGGTCGACGTCTAGACGCAGTCTGTCGGCGTCTAAACGTCGACTGCTCCCGTGGGTGTCCCGGCCTGACACATTTTGTGGCAGTTGCCCCGGCCCACGCCAACCATTTTATGCATGCACAAAATGTTCGCCGTCTCCCGCCCCGTGTCCCGTGTGCTGGCGACACCACACGTCCCTGTACCGACCATAGGCGATTTTGCCGGCGTCCTTGCCCGTTTGCAGGAGAATTAAGAGGTCGGGGCCGGACGGGACGTTAATTTGTGTATGTGTGAACCGAGCTTTAGCTATAACTCAAGTAAATATTAAATTGTCACCTAGCTTTGTGACGTATGTAATTTATATATTCAGCTATAACTCAAGCAGACTTTATTTTCATTTGTATTGGGAATGACATGTAATATATTATTATTCTATGTATTATTATAGCTTTATTTTGGGATTAATTATTTCCTTTCATATGAATAAAATTGTTGTTCTGTACCAATTGTATGACTTGCCTTTGTGATTGATTGTAGTTATATATTAAATACTTATATCTTCCTGTTAGGAGAACTCACCATTTACAGATTTGTTCAAGCAAATAATCTACCATTTGAGTGGTGATGGGCTGGTCTATCAGAGTGAGAACTGAGAGATCTCTGCCATACCCATAGCTTACTCTGACTGTTCCGTTTACTTATATATTTTCTAGATCTCTAGTGACAGCATCTCTTCCGTGGATTGACTTCCCAATCTACCAAGATTGGAAGCCAAAGCGTCACATTTTTCCTTTGCCCCGCAACTTTCTCTTCATAATTGCTGAGGGACACAGGGCCCTGGGTGGGGCTTTGGTTTCCCGGGCATTTCCGCACCTTCCTCAGCTCCCCGCAATGGAGTGGCTTCGGTCACCCAGGCTTTATTGTGGTCGGCAGGGAGGGTTCTGTGGGGGTGCTCGGTTATGGCCTTGGCCTTGCTCGGGGCCTTGGGGCTGTTCGGCCAGGCAGCTTGGGGAACAACAACAACAACAACCATTTGAGAAGGGTCAGCCAGGGTAGGTATGGAAATTTACAGCCCCTTTGATCTAGCTCTTTTTGAGTAACAGAGGGTAGTGGTCTCGATGTCTGGCCTACCTATATGCAATGGGTGAAATAGAGGAGAAGAAAAAGAAGAAGAAGAGCGACGAGGAGGAGGATAAATTGGTGGTATAGAAGTAAAAAAAGGGATGAGACCTTGGAGGAAGGATACTAAAGGAGGGATTATCAGGGCTAGACAGTGAAGCCAACCTCCTGCTCGATGTACTGTCAGAAGAATTCCCTGTCGACCTTACAGTACCTTAGATTATCGGGTACAGATCACAAAGAGATGCCTCTCTATAACATGTTGCCTTATTATCATAGTCACCCTCATAAGGAAAGTAAGGGGTCCGGCAATAGATAGATAGATGGATAGACACTGAGGGCAGTGTTGGCCACATCTGCCTATAGTCCTTGTCTAACTTCACGCTCACATAGGATACGCTCTACCTTACAATCCCTCCCTTCATTTAACCTCCTTGAATGAAAATGAGGTGGAGGAGGAAGACTTGGAGAAGAAGAAGAAAGAAGAGGAAGATGTGAAGCAGAATCAGGACAAGGAATAACAGACAAGTTCAGAACAGGCAAATAGAATAATACGGCTAAAGTTACACTGTAAAAATAGAATGTTATAATAAAGGTAAAACATAATTGAGTATATTGATAGTGATATACCTTTCTCTCCTTATATTACTGACAATAAACTTAATTGATATAGGTACATAATTATGGAAACTGTATATACCATTTTCATCTCCGTATTGAGTGCATAGTATAATTACAGTATATATATATATATATATATATATATATATATATATATATATATATATATATATATATATATATACAGTATATATACATATATATATATATATATATATATATATATATTCTCTTTTAAACAAACGAGGTTAAAGGCAACAGCAGTTTCAGCATTCAAGATTTTATTGTTACAGCTTTCAATAGTTCTAACAATTTTCCTCTGGGGTTCAGAGATGAGGTACAACAGGTTAGCAAAATTCATGGTGGATCCAACGTTTCACAAGTAAACATCTTGCATCTTCAGGGAATGGACAGGTAATAATTAGAATAAGGACAAAGCAACATATTTATACAAAATTCGAGGATCAAGAATAGGTAGGTGGGCGGAGCTACTGGGTGTGGGGTGGCTGTTCATTGGTGGAAGGCAGTCTATTCGCGAGACGGGCACTAAATCTTATCGGTGGTTGGTTGTTGGCTGTGGGTGGCTGTGATTGGTTGGTGTTGTCAGTTGTGTGCTGAGCGCGGAAAGCTAAGGGAGGGGGGCACAGGGCGAGAGGAAGGGGGGCAGTATGCCTGTAGCGCTTGCCTGAAGGAAGAATTTGAAGGTCTTGTGTTTGGTTGTTGATGCTGGGGTTGAGCGTTTGGATGTATAGAGCTTCTAAAATAGCTAGTCTTCTGGGGTCTGATTCTTTGTCGAGTATGGTAGTTTGTTTGTCTAGGTCGGCGCGAGTTAGGGCAAGATGGTGGGGGGCTTGATAGTGATCTTTTATAGCGCCAGATTGAAGGTGGAGGGTTAGTCGACGGGAAAGGCGAGTCTGTGTCATTCCAACATAGGATAGGGGTCCACAGTCCCCAGAGGTGCAAATATGCTGGTATATCACATGATCGTCTTTCGGTTGGTTGGTGGAAAGGGGCGGTTACGGAGGACAAGGTTGGAGGTCTTAGGAGATTTGTAGTAAATAATGAGTTTTATTTTATTGTCAGGGTTGGTGGGGAGGACGTTTTTGTGAATTATTTCTTTCATAATGGATTCGTCTGTTGTGTGGTCGGAAGATATGTAGTTTCTGTAGAAAAATGTAATGTCATTGGCCGGGTTGGTGCTAGGGGGGTCTTGTTTGTACCATTTTTCTAGGTGGTGGTTAATGGCATTGGTGACGTCAGTGTTGGAATACCCATTGTTGACTAGGACCTGGGTGAGCCTTTCCAATTCATTGTGTGTGTCATTCCAGGTGGTGCAATGGGTGAGGGCTCTCCTGACATAGGCGGCGATGGTGGACTGATGGTATCGTTTAGGGCATTCACTTTCCCCATTAAGACATTGGCCATTGGATGTTTACTTGTGAAACGTTGGATCCACCATGAATTTTGCTAACCTGTTGTACCTCATCTCTGAACCCCAGAGGAAAATTGTTAGAACTATTGAAAGCTGTAACAATAAAATCTTGAATGCTGAAACTGCTGTTGCCTTTAACCTCGTTTGTTTAAAAGAGAATCTATTACCTGGCTATACTAACATAAAACTCCACAATGAGAATGCCAGGCATCGTACTAGCACCCGCCAGTTTCGTGAAGAACTGATACGAGAAGAATTAGCTGAGAAACGAGAGACCACCACCAATCTCCGATATGAACGTGACGCCCTGCTACAGAAATGGGATGAAGAAGAAACCACCCCTAACCACATCAAAACAGAAATCAACCAAAAACTCCAACAACTCAACGAACAACACAGACGACAAACAGAGAACACTACCATCCAAAAACTCTCCCGTCTATATGGTGGAAACATAAAACTTCCCAAGCCAACAAAAGGATATATTAACCTCACCAACACCACCCTAACGCCGGACCAAGAAGACCTACTGAACAAAGGCTTAAATTGCCACTACATTTCCAAGCCGGGACCCCACCGAAAACGCCTTGAAATTGAAGTCCTACTGGATGACATCCTACGATCCCAGAAAGACGGCAAGATCACCACCACCCCAGCCCTACAACCCACCCTACTAGCAGAAGCCGCCAAAACCAGGGGATCCCACCAAAGCAAGCTCCTCAACAAACACCACTTCAAAGCCGCCAAACAACTTAAAGAGAACCCCAACATCATCATCCGACGAGCTGATAAAGCCTCCTGCCTTGTGATACACGGAAAAGAAGAATACCTACGGAAAATGGACGACATTCTTAGTGATAAAAACAAATTCAAAAGGATCACTCGCAATCCTACTGGCGAAATAAAAAGGAAAGCCAACACCACCATCACTGCTATCAACGCCAAAGCCGATGGCGTACACCTGAAGAAACTCATCGGCGAATTCACCCCAGGTTATGCTTACGGTACTATAAAAACCCACAAACCCGGGAACCCCCTCCGCCCCATCATATCACAGATCCCTACTGCTACCTACCAGACCGCCAAAGCCCTGAACAAACTCCTCACCCCGTTTGTTCCTCGGCAATACAACCTCAACTCTGCTTATGACTTCCTAGAAATTCTACGAGATGCCCCCCCTGCTAACGACCACATCATCGCCTCCCTCGACGTAGAGAGTTTGTTTACCAACGTGCCCGTTGACAAGACCATAGATTTTATCCTACGTCGAGTTTACCACTGCCCTAATACGCCCCCCCTGGACATCCCGGAGAAGGCCCTGAAGACGCTCTTGGAACTATGTACCAAGGAGTCCCCTTTCCTCTGCCCCCGCGGGAATATGTACCAGCAAATCGACGGTGTAGCGATGGGAAGCCCCCTGGGGGTCCTGTTCGCCAATTTCTTCATGGGAACTATCGAAGAGGAACTCCTGGCTGCCCACCGGCCCACTGTCTACTGCAGGTACATCAATGATATCTTCGTGCGGGTGAAGGACCTGGGCGAACTCAGGGACCTAAAGCAGCGCTTCATGGCCGCCTCCGGACTCAACTTCACATACGAAGAAACCACCGATGGACATCTACCCTTCCTCGACCTCCTTGTCTCCCTCCACGACCACGGCTTCAAAACTACAGTGTATACCAAACCTACTAACAATGGCCAATGTCTTAATGGGGAAAGTGAATGCCCTAAACGATACCATCAGTCCACCATCGCCGCCTATGTCAGGAGAGCCCTCACCCATTGCACCACCTGGAATGACACACACAATGAATTGGAAAGGCTCACCCAGGTCCTAGTCAACAATGGGTATTCCAACACTGACGTCACCAATGCCATCAACCACCACCTAGAAAAATGGTACAAACAAGACGGGGGCCCCCTAGCACCAACCCGGCCAATGACATTACATTTTTCTACAGAAACTACATATCTTCCGACCACACAACAGACGAATCCATTATGAGAGAAATAATTCACAAAAACGTCCTCCCCACCAACCCTGACAATAAAATAAAACTCATTATTTACTACAAATCTCCTAAGACCTCCAACCTTGTCCTCCGTAACCGCCCCCTTTCCACCAACCAACCGAAAGACGATCATGTGATATACCAGCATATTTGCACCTCTGGGGACTGTGGACCCCTATCCTATGTTGGAATGACACAGACTCGCCTTTCCCGTCAACTAACCCTCCACCTTCAATCTGGCGCTATAAAAGATCACTATCAAGCCCCCCACCATCTTGCCCTAACTCGCGCCGACCTAGACAAACAAACTACCATACTCGACAAAGAATCAGACCCCAGAAGACTAGCTATTTTAGAAGCTCTATACATCCAAACGCTCAACCCCAGCATCAACAACCAAACACAAGACCTTCAAATTCTTCCTTCAGGCAAGCGCTACAGGCATACTGCCCCCCTTCCTCTCGCCCTGTGCCCCCTCCCTTAGCTTTCCGCGCTCAGCACACAACTGACAACACCAACCAATCACAGCCACCCACAGCCAACAACCAACCACCGATAAGATTTAGTGCCCGTCTCGCGAATAGACTGCCTTCCACCAATGAACAGCCACCCCACACCCAGTAGCTCCGCCCACCTACCTATTCTTGATCCTCGAATTTTGTATAAATATGTTGCTTTGTAAAAACCACCACCTGCCTCTCCACACTACCATGGCCACCAACAATATTACCTGTGGTACTGTCAAATGGTATAATTATAAGGCAGGCTATGGCTTCATAACTACGAAGAGTAACGAGGATGTCTTCTGCCACCACACCAACATTATCAACAACAACAGCAAGAAGAAAGCTTCACTAAGAAATGGTGAAACAGTGACTTTTACCATCAAAACAGGGAGACAGGGACGTGAAGCTACCAACATCACAGGCCCTGAAGGAGCTCCAGTCAAGGGCTCCTCTTTCTCCCCACGGAATGTTCCACCAGAGTCCACACCACCTACGACTACAGCAGATGGGGAAGCAGTACTGAGGGCCAAGATCTTTGCCTGTATTCAGTCAGCCATAGCCATTGCTGGCCCAGACAAACACCAACTCTGCCAGCTAATCCCCTGTCTGTTGTCACACAACAATCTTCCCACCATCACCATACCTCAGAAGGCCTTCTCCGCGACCCCTGCAAACATCAAAAGGGCGTCAACAAAGAAGAAGCCCCCCAAGACACAAGATCGAGTTCCAGAACTACAGGAATCTCCATCCCTTCACATCCATGAAGAACACCAAGAAGAGGACGAAACACAAATGGAACCCGAGGAAGCCAGAGCATCATCATCACCACCAACTTCCCCCAACACCAAGCCAAAATCGCCAAGAAAGAGATCCCCAGGACCACTCCTTCCCCTCCCGACAAACCCGGAGACAATCACAAAAATCGCCAAGGAGACGGAACCGGAAGAAGACACCATCGAGCTTGCAGAACTAACACTGGGCAGTATTGGATTCATCTGTGACGTCTTTGAACAAGATCCCGACGTTATGAGGAAAGCATATTATTATATTAATCAAGAAGACTTGGAACGAACTCTCACAGAAGAAGGAAAAAACAAACTGAAAGCAAGACTCAACAGATCAGATATAGACATCCCTAAGTTAAAATCCTTCTTATCAGCGCTTTAGTAACTTAAGTACAACAATAAAGCATGAATGAAAGTTTAAAAAAAAAAAAATTATTAGACAAACAAAATAAAGTAATAAACATCCCTCAACAACAGCAAGGTGGACGGCCCACTAACTTTTCTCTTCCACTGTATTTCATCTTTCCTACTTTCTCTTCCCTCCACCCACTCTGAGGTGCCTCTCTTCCCCCCCTACCTTTAAAAAAAAAAAAAAAAAAAAAAAAAAAAAAAAATTCTAATCATTACCTGTCCATTCCCTGAAGATGCAAGATGTTTACTTGTGAAACGTTGGATCCACCACGAATTTTGCTAACCTGTTGTACCTCATCTCTGAACCCCAGAGGAAAATTGTTAGAACTATTGAAAGCTGTAACAATAAAATCTTGAATGCTGAAACTGCTGTTGCCTTTAACCTCGTTTGTTTAAAAGAGAATCTATTACCTGGCTATACTAACATATATATATATATATATATATATATATATATATATATATATATATATATATATATATATACAGTATTTATATATATATATATATATATCTATATATATATATATATATATATATATATATATATATAAATATATAAAAATATATATATATTGTAAGGGAGCAGCGTGGTAGCAGAGACGGAGGGAGGAGAAAGACAGGCGACCCACCTTAATCTATACCGATAGCGGCTGGTGTCCAGTGTCGCAAACACCACCCGTGGGAGTCTATGCACGTGGTGTGTAGGCCTGGGACCCCTTCACCCACCTGCACACGTGGAGTATAGTAGAGTCATTTTCAGAGCTTCCGTGACCGTGTTTAGGATACCAAAGTTTCTCAGTGAATTTAACAAGGGCAACTGATGCTAAAAAAAATAAGCCCCCATACACCTCACCAAAATGACGGGAAAGTTGTTCTTCTAGACGTTTTTCAAAATGGCCGCTGCCGTCATCTTAAAAAATTGGTAAAGTTCTATTTCTTGAAGTGAATGGCCAAAAATGACAATTTTGGTGTCTATTCCCACTAATTTTGGTGTCAGAAAACCAATGGGATGGCATAATTAAAAAATAATTAATAACTAATTACCAAATAATTAAGAAAATAAGAAAATCAATGGGATGGCATAATTCATGATTTAGAGTCCCATTAACCTCAACATCTAAGACAAATATGATGTTGTTAAATCCACTGAGAAACTTTGGTATCCTAAACACGGTCACGGATCCTCTGAAACTTACTCAAATAATATAATATATAATTTAAAATGTAAACCAAGAATGTTGACTGATCAATTCCTTCTTTTCAGGTTTGTTGCATCGAATTTGGCGTGAAGAATCATAAGCATGGAACGTAGAGGAGTTAGTGATGTGCCTGACCCAGGACCTGGATTAAAATGCATATTATGTCAACATCCCTGTATAGCTGATGATAGTACGGACAAGACATCTGATACAAAGTGGGAGAATCTAAGGAGCAAGTGTTTTCGGTGGAAGGAACTTGATAAATTTCAGCATGCCTATGCAGCAGTGGAGTGGGACAAGGGGCCTAAAGGCCTGTACATGCATAGTAAATGTTACACCCAGATCAGTAGTAATCGCTATATTCAGCAAGCACAGAATCGTAAACAGAAATCTGAACACGAAGAATTTCAAGCATCAACTTCAAGTCAACAACTCCCAGGAAATGTGCCTAAAAAGCTTCGTTCTAGTACTGGAGTGGTTCATGATAAGAATCTCTGTGTGTGGTGTATGAAAGGACCACAAAAAACCAGTAATCCTGGCAAGTCCAAAGTTTTGCTGCTGTAAACAGTAGACGCATGGAACCGGTTCAAGTTTCATACAGTTTGTCTGTCAGATGAGCCTATAAGAGAAAGATTGAATACCCTACTTGCATCTATCCCAGACAGTCGAACGGCGTTTGGATTGGAAATTCGTTATCATCGTGAATGTTGGCGCAATTATGTCAGCAACCCTCTGAAGGAGTCTTTTCCTGATGAAAAAACAGAGCATCTGCAACATGTTAATCTTCAAGAGGCCCAAAATATCTTCTTTCATCATGTCCGTCAAGTTATCTTTGAAGATCATGAAATCCGTACACTGCAAGGTCTTGTAAAAGATTACAAAGGCATTACTTCAAATGATGGTTACTATTCCACAGCAAAGTCCAGTTTAGTGAAGGAAATTCTGATCAAGGAATTTGGAGATGACATAGCATTTCATGAACGAGGTCAGAAGAATGTGAGTGAACTGGTATATGATGCAAGAGCTGCAGGTTCATATCTTGAGGCTGCAATATCCTCTCTAGGTGTAAGTGACGATCAGCTGGTGAAGAATGTAGCTGGGCGACTCAGAGATCAGATCATCAAAACAAAAACTGTTCCTTGGCCTCCATACATACATGAGCTAGAAGAATATGAAGACCTGAATGATCTCCTATTGAAGCTCATCACTTGGTTAAAGCACCCCACAAAGTCTGAAGTCGATGACAAGCTCCAAGTCAGATCAATTGCATCTATTTTGACCAGCTACATCACTGGAAGACGTACTGCATTTGAGACAAACCTCGGTGTACTGCTACATGGTATGACAAAGAGCAGAGAAATGGTAGACATATTACATAAGGATGGCGTGGGAATCAGTTACAATGATGTGCTTTTGCTTAGAGATTTCTGGGCAGTTACTGACCTGAAGCATTCAACTGAGTGTCCTTTTGAACTTTCTGAAGGAACACCGGCAATATGTATAGTCGACAACGATGACTTCAAAAGTGACACTTTGACTGGAAGTGGCCAATCACATCGTACAAATGTCATGTTTGTTCAGCCAGACCTACCTAAGCTAAATCTACCTACACTAGATGATGATAGACCAGTTGCAAATAGCACCTTGCCTTCGTACCTCTCTGATAGCCTCAAAGAACTTGGGAGCCAGATGCAAAGAATTGAACCATACAAAACAGTCAAGCGTGGTGAACCACCCATGGTAGAGTAAGGCATTTACCTCGGTCATCAAACTTGTTGAGGCAAGTGACGGCTTAAAGATGGAAGATTTAATGCAGCATCGAGTAACAGATGAGTGCCTTTCAATTTTCAATGCAAATGGTACTATGCGCAAAACGCAGAAGAGTAAGCTACAGGAAAAACTGACAATGACATCCATACCATACCCTGATATTTACACATCAATAGTAGACATGGGACTAATCTGGCGTCTAACAACGCCTACTACTGAAGACAGAGAAAAAGCAGATGGAACCAAGTTAACGTGGGGAGACTATGGTGAGAAACTTGTGAACTTTGTCCTGAATAGACATTCGAATGCAGAATGTGTTATCTTGGTTAATGACTCGTACGAGCAAGACTTCTCCATCAAAGATAGTGAACGACAACACCGTAAAAAAAAATCAGTCCATTTGCAATGTGTTTATGAAGTCAGAGGACAAATTTCCTTCTAATAGAGACTTTCATGCTCTTCTTGGTAAGCCAGAGAATAAAGTTCGCCTTCAAGCATTTATCAAGGCTGCTTTCAAAAGAAAGGCATCTACAACCACTATTCAGCTCATACACTGTGTTGTTGGCAAACCAGCAAGGAATCTTACCACAGATGAAGTTTTGCAGAATCTCACATACGCCCATGCAGAAGCAGACACAGCTCTGTTCACTCTTTATGGTAAGCTGCGGTCAGAAGGGTATACAGAAGCAGTTGTCATAGACACTGAAGATACTGATAACTACGTTCAGGCAGCCTATGTGGCTCGGCAAATATCAGGACTCTTGTGCTTGAAACGCAAATCTCAGCTGATAAATGCTCGGTGTTTGTGTAGTGAGGCAATGGCGGAGTCTTTGATCCCACTTTATGTTCTTACCGGATGCGACCATAACTCCGGCTTTTATGGAATAGGCAAGAAAACTATTGTTGACCGTGTAGAAAAATCATCAGAAGCTCGCAACCTCCTTAAAAGTTGTGGCACAATCATCCCATTCACACAGGAAATCATCAATGACTTACAGAAATTTGTTATCCGGTACATCTATTGTGACACCAAACACAAGACCCTAGCAGAGGTGAGAGCAGCAAAGTGGTCAGTACTCAAGAAAAAGAAGATCATCAGACTGGTACCTGATTCTGACAGTCTACGACCACACTTAGAGCGCATCAATTACCTCACATATCTGCAGAAGAATTTCCAGCTTCAGAATCATCCATCACCAATTGGCCATGGATGGCACCTTGTAAATGGCTTATGCCTTCCAGTACGCTATACCCAACCTGCACTTCCATCATTCCTGGATCTTCTAAAAACTCCAAGTCATCCACAAATGGAGAGCAGCGATGATGACAGCGTAAGTGATTCTGACAGTTGTACATCATATTTGTCCTGCAGTGATAGTGCATCTTAATGCAGTAGGTCTCATGTTTCATTAATTTAGGATACCAAAGTTTCTCAGTGGATTTAACAACATCATATTTGTCTTAGATGTTGAGGTTAATGGGACTCTAAATCATGAATTATGCCATCCCATTGATTTTCTTAATTATTTTCTTATTTACTTAATTATTTAGTAATTATTTATTAATTAGTTTTTAATTGTGCCATGCCATTGATCTTCTGACACCAAAATTAGTGGGAATAGACACCAAAATTGTCATTTTTGGCCATTCACTTCAAGAAATAGAATTTCATCAATTTTTTAAGATGATGGCGGCGGCCATTTTGAAAAACGTCTAAAATAACAACTTTCCCGTCATTTTGGTGAGGTGTATGGGGGCTTATTATTTTTAGTATCAGTTGCCCTTGTTAAATTCACTGAGAAACTTTGGTATCCTAAACACGGTCGGAAGCTCTGAAAATGACTACTAGTATGTAGGCGTGGGAAGATCTAAGTTTCCCACGACAGGAGGCCTTTATCTGATATTCCGTGTGACTCTGCTGTATAGACTAGTGTGACACCAGGTTCTTGCCGAAAATAGAGCTTGTGAAGAGATGTGTATAGGGAGGGAAGAGTTGAGAGGTAGTACTTGTTGGAGAGCCCGACGAGGCAGAGGTGGGAGAAGTGTGGAGAGCCCGACGAGGCAGAGGTGGGAGAAGTGCTCCTGTTCACGCTGGTCTGGGTACACCCCTGGACATGCGTGACATTTTGTCTGCTGGTTTGTGCGTTAAGACAAGTAGGTAGTGCACTGTTTTGTCCTTTGAAGGGGAGATGAGACAGCATTGGTGCATTATTGTGTATGTGTAACGAGCCCCAGTGTTGTGAGGAGCTCTGAGCTTCATATGGTGTTGTGTGGTGTGTAACGAACACTGATTAGTGTTCTAGAGTGTACACATTGTCCGGGCGTGTTAACTGGTGATATTACATGGTATCATATATCGGTCTGTGATTGAGTGTGATTCAGTTTCCGGTTCAGTGCGCTAGGTGTTGATTAACTGTTCTCCAAATATTCTTTTTGTGTAGTGTTCATTCCTTGTAACGAGTGCATTTACTCGAGGCCTTCACTCGGCGCTTAGCCCATTATTATTCTTTGCCGTGATTTACTGAATCATCATGCTTATCATCCTGTTCGTTTTCCCTAGTTAATAGTAATTATAATTAATACGAAAATTAGAAGTGTTTAATATCATCCTTCTTTATTAATTTGTGATTATCTAAGACATTAACCCTTTTTGGCCTTCTGAAACGCAACAGCATGCTAGTTGCCCTTGCTTGAATTTTAATCTCTTGGGTTCAGCATTGTAGGGCCGTAACAAGAATTTGGCGACCTTGCTTAGGATTTAGCGAACTTGGACCCACACTATGGACTTGTCTGTTTGTTCACGACTGTTCACCGGGAATCGAACTTAAGCATTTTTTAAATCTTTGTATTTTCGTTTTTTCACTGGAATCACACTCAGACGATTTGTTGGTGTACTGTATTGCTACTCATCTCTCGTTTCTGGTACATGACTTCGATTTTGTCTTTGCTTTAATCGGATCAATTAAACCAGGCCAAGATGTTTCTTATGAGCGATGAAGACGTAGAAGGGTTTCTTCGCTCAGATCCCACTTATGAAAATGTCTCTAGTCTGTCTAAGCAGGAGCTTAAATTGGTGGCAGACAAGTTGGAGATTGATAATGCAATCTCTGACACTAAGGCGGAGTTATTGGAGTGGGTGTTAGAGAGATTGGGGCTAGTTTCCGCCACCAGGGATGGGTTAGAAGCCACCAGGGATGGGTTAGTTGCAGATGGGGTGCAGACTGTGACAGACACACAACAATCACAATCGGTACAGAACACAGACAACCCGGTAGAGTTGCTCAGAATGCAACTGGAGTTAGCCAAACAACAAACAGAACAAGCAAAACAACAGACAGAACGGGCGAGACATCAAGTAGAACAGGCGAGGCTGAAACTGGAGGAGAGGAAACTCGAGTGTGATAACGGGACTGGCGAGACACGGCACGTGCCAGGGGGCGGCAAGGTGTTTGATGTCACTAAACACGTTTGCATGGTGCCGACGTTTAACGAGGCAGATCCAACTGAGTATTTTTTGGCTTTTGAGAAAGTCGCGAGTAACATGGACTGGCCTGGGGATAAATGGGCTCTCTTATTGCAAAGTGGGTTAAAGGGAAAGGCTCTTGCCGCCTACACCGCTCTTACCGAGTCTCAAAGTGGCGATTATGAGACTGTAAAAGGGACCATTCTACGTGCCTACGAATTAGTGCCTGAAGCTTACCATTTGCTGTTTAGGAATCACTATAAACCTGGTCATTTGACACATGTGGAGTTCATGTATGAGAAGAAAAAGGAACTAAACAGGTGGCTGCGTTCTCGGGATATTCAGGATAACTATGAGAACATTTTTGAGCTCTTTCTTTTGGAGGATTTCTGTAGAACAATACACAGAGACGTAGCTTCACGCATCCTAGAGAAAGGTAATGTGCATATATGTATGTATATGTATGTCTGTGTGTATGTCCTGTCAATGGTTCGAGCCCGGTTGAGAATATAAGGTATATAATATATATATGTACTGTACGTGTATTTATATGGTCATATGCACATATGTATGTAAATATACGTACATATGAGCGAGAACATATTGCTCACTAGCGCAACTTCTGATTATAAATCTATGCATAAGCATTATCTTTTATTAAGTGTTCGCGTATCTTCATCCATGTATTTCCACCCTTAACAATAGAACGCCCAGCTTTTTCATATTTCGCCTTCTGTCACACACACACACACACACACACACTAACACACACACCTACACTACCGAGGATTAACCTCCCATTGTAGTAGGCTGTACCTGACCTTACCTGAACGGACTTGAATTGCTGCACCCTCTTTACCCTTCAACTCTTTACCCTGACCCTACCAAAACAGTTTCTGTATGTATGTACAGTATGTTTGTGTGCATACGTGAGCGTTTGTGTATATGGACATGTGCACACTTACTGCATGTTCTTATGTTCCTATATATGTATGTATATGTATGTGCGCACGTACGTGTATATAAGTATGTTCTGTATATGAGTAAGTAAATAAATGTGTATATGTACTGTATATCACTTACTCTCATGGTTATTTTATGATAATTTGTATTCTGCACATGCATCATTATTGTATTTATTTATTTTGTTTGTAAACTGAGCTTACCATCCTCATATCTGTACATCTCATGTTCATCCACTAAATTGTAAAATGTGTATTTTCAGCTTATGAGGCTGCCATTCTTTAATAAACCGTTTATTATTATTTATTATTATTATTATCCTGAATCCCGAGAAGGCTGCCACACTCGCCGATGAATATGTCTTAACACGCAAGGTAGGTCCGGACAGTAGAGCGGGCGGCGGTAGACGAAGCTATTACTACCACCACCCTGAGTCACCAAGGTCACCGACCACTGACAGTGTTACCACCCAGGCGCCAAAAATTCCACCTCAAAAGTGGAATGTAAAGCCATGGCAGCCCCCTGCTTCTCCTGCCACTGGCGGAAGTAAGATGGAAGAGAAGAGGGAGGTGGCGTGTTCCTACTGTGATAAAGCTGGTCACATGGAACGTGATTGTTTCCTTAAACAGAGGCGCAAGGGCATGGGGGAGAGGCCTCTGGCGGACAACAGTAAAGCTGAGTACATGAGAGACTTTAAATCCGTAGCTCTGATGTCCATCCTGGGAAAAGTCTGTGTGAATGGGGAAGAGGAGGAGAAAGAGAGATGATATGTTTGCTGTCTTTGTCTCCTGTGGATCTGTTCGTAAGAATGATGACGTTAAGCCTGTGAAAATCTTGAGAGATACAGGTGCTGCACAAACGCTCATGAGGACGAAGGTGCTAGAGAAGTTTGCGCAAGAGGGAAGAAGTGCCATCATTCGTGGTGTGAGGGGCATTATGGTTGTGCCTCTCGTGACTGTTGAGCTGAGAAGTGAGCTCGTGAATGGCATGGTAACGGTGGGACTGATAAATGAATTGTCAGTGCCTGGAATTGACCTTGTGTTAGGGAATGATTTGGCGGGGAGGAAGATGAATAATTCTGCCATAATTGTTTCCAGGCCTACTGATTGTGCTGCAACGCGAGAGCTGGAGAAGGAGATGCCAGATTTATTCCCTGCTTGTGCTGTAACCTGGCCCATGTCTCATAAAAATAATGGGATGAGTGTGGCAATGGCGAAAAAGAGTGATGTTGCAAGTGTGCAAGGTGTGATGGATGGCCCTAATGAGTCGGGATTAGAGACACTGTTCTCGCCAACAAGGTGTGATCTTGCAAGGGTGCTAAGTGTGTTTGAGGTGGGATTAGAGAGATTGTTCTCGCCAGAGAAGTGTGATGTACCAGGTGTGCTAGATGGCCCTAATGAATGGGGGCTAGGGAAATTGTTCTCGCTAGCAAAGAGTGATGTTGCAAGGGTGCAAAGTGTGTTTGAGGGCCCTGATGAGCTGGGGCTAGATGAATTATTCTCGCTAAATGATGGTGTCAGAGAGAATGTTGGTGTCTCGGGTGAAAAGTATCTGCCCGGTGTGGGCCCATGTACTAATCACAAGGAGATAGAGCAGCCGAGAGTGAAGGAGGCTGCAGGAAATTATTCGATGTACGGTATAATCAATGAATTGCCTATGCACAAAAATTATCCTCTTGATGATGTAGCAGAGGATGATAAGATGTTGGAGAGTGTCCCCCGGAATACTTCAAGCCGGACAATGGGGATGGAATGTGACGTGGGCGTGGCGGATGTGGAGCCTGTCAAGCAGCGGCCGTGCCGAGTCAACCCCGAGAGAGCCAAGGTGATGCGCCAGGAGGTTGACGACGAGTTGCTACGAGACATCAGAGAGCCACGCCAGAGTGAATGCTCCTCCACTGTCACTCTCATAGATAAGCCAGGTGGGTCAGCAGGGTTTTGCATTGATGTTAAGAAAGTCAATGACATCACCAAGAGTGACACTTACCATTTGCCTAGACTTAAGGAATGTATTGAGCATGTGGGTTGTGCCAAGTTCAAACTGGTTGGGGATGTACTGGAAGTGATTTGGGGACGGGGGCAGTCTTGTTGCTAGGTGATGATCGTAAGGTAAAGCATCCCGTGTCTGGTGACAGCCAGAATATCAACTTTGTTCATAATGCTTGCAAGGTGGAGTTTGTTCTTGCAGGAGTACCACCTCAATATCATTCATATTCCAGGGAAATGTAAAGTCATTGCTGACCACCTGTCCCGCATGTAAACAATTTTTATGAATGCATAAATTTGTCGCCACAAATTTATTTTTAAGGGGGAGGGTATAAGGGAGCAGCGTGGTAGCAGAGACGGAGGGAGGAGAGAGACAGGCGACCCACCTTAATCTACACCGATAGTGGCTGGTGTCCAGTGTCGCAAGCACCACCCGTGGGAGTCTATGCACGTGGTGTGTAGGCCTGGGACCCCTTCACCCACCTGCACACGTGGAGTATGTAGGCGTGGGAAGATCTAAGTTTCCCACGACAGGAGGCCTTTATCTGATATTCCGTGTGACTCTGCTGTATAGACTAGTGTGACACCAGGTTCTTGCCGAAAATAGAGCTTGGGAAGAGATGTGTATAGGGAGGGAAGAGTTGAGAGTTAGTACCTGTTGGAGAGCTCGACGAGGCAGAGGTGGGAGAAGTGCTCCTGTTCACGCTGGTCTGGGTACACCCCTGGACATGCGTGACATTTTGTCTGCTGGTTTGTGCGTTAAGACAAGTAAGTAGTGCACTGTTTTGTCCTTTGAAGGGGAGATGAGACAGCATTGGTGCATTATTGTGTATGTGTAACGAGCCCCAGTGTTGTGAGGAGCTCTGAGCTTCATATGGTGTTGTTTGGTGTTTAACGAACACTGATTAGTGTTCTAGAGTGTACACATTGTCAGGGCGTGTTAACTGGTGATATTACATGGTATCATATATCGGTCTGTGATTGAGTGTGATTCAGTTTCCGGTTCAGTGCGCTAGGTGTTGATTAACTGTTCTCCAAATGTTCTTTTTGTGTAGTGTTCATTCCTTGTAACGAGTGCATTTACTCGAGGCCTTCACTCGGCGCTTAGCCCATTATTATTCTTTGCCGTGATTAACTGAATCATCATGCTTATCAACCTGTTCGTTTTCCGTAATTAATAGTAATTATAATTAATACGAAAATTAGAAGTGTTTAATATCATCCTTCTTCATTAATTTGTGATTATCTAAGACATTAACCCTTTTGGCCTTCTGAAACGCAACAGCATGCTAGTTGTCCTTTGCTTGAATTTTAATCTCTTGGGTTCAGCATTGTAGGGCCGTAACAATATATATATACTGTATATATATATATATACATATATATATTGACGTGTGTGTATATAATTATATTGTATATAGAAATAATTAATTTATATTAGTTGATTCATTATTATATTATTGATAGTCTGGGTATTTTTCCAACTGACGGCAAATTCTTTCTCTTAGCAGCTAATTTCTTGATAATTAATGGATGACTATGAAACTACTATGTGAACTACTAACTATGAAACTACTATGTGAACTACTAACTATGAAACTACTATGTGAACTACTAACTATGAAACTACTATGTGAACTACTAACTATGAAACTACTATGTGAACTACTAACTATGAAACTACTATGTGAACTACTAACTATGAAACTACTATGTGAACTACTAACTATGAAACTACTATGTCTATTATTAACGCCAAGTTTTCATAATGAGCAACATATTTGGTTACTAAGCCTTCATAATCGCAGAGTAATCAACATAAGAGCATGTCATGTTACCGTCAGTTGCAAACACGATTATGTGTTACTATTACTCGCATTTAATTCAAGTAATACTGATTTTTAAATACGCATATATATCACATAAACATATGGTTTAATCGCTTGACGTGTTAATAAACTAAGAAATATATATATATATATATGCAGCAAATCCTATCATTTAAGCAAACAAAATAATGTAATAAGTCATAGTATTAAACAGGATTTATAATGCTTTCATAATAATCAAGCTGAAATTTTTAGAATATCTGCAGTATATTATGTCTTAACGAATAACTATTTAATGTAATACGTATCGGTAATATTATTATCTAAGCATAATTATGTATTACTTCATTATAATTTATGTTAAGCGAATGATATACTAATTGCATAAATATGCTTATCTATGTAATTAATTGTATTTTATATTACTCATTTTAACCTAATGCTTTTGGTGAAGTAAAAACAATTTTTTCTCAAAAAGGCTGCATATATACGTATATTCTTATTACCTGTTTTGAATAATTTTTGTTTTATCTCTTCAGTATATACAGTTATACATGATAGGTATGGAAAGGGTAATCAGAGTGTCCATGATAATATACCCATTTAAAGGTATATTTGATGGCAATAGGCCTCTCTCATAGAAGGATAAAAAGATATATCACCATCAATATACCTAAGGTGAAGTTGAACGGTCAGGCTATGGAGATCGTCAGCTCTTTTAAGTATCTGGGCAGTGTGTTGAGTAAAGATGGGACTATGGATGAAGAAGTGCGGGAGAGGGTGCAACAGGGGAAGAGGGTTGTAGGAACGTTGAAAGCAGTAACAAGAAATAGGGTGGTCAGTATGGAAGTGAAGAAGTCCTTGCATGACAGTATGGTAATCCCGACACTAACTTACGAAAGCGAAGCATGGACATTCGGGAATAGACTCAGACCAAGAGTGAGAGTGGTGGAAATGAGTTACTTGAGAAGTGCGTGCAGAGTTACATGGAGGGATAGACAGACGAATGAGGAAGTAAGAAGGAGGTGTGGTGTGGAGGTAGATGTGCTGGAAAGTGTGAAAAGCAACAACTTGAGATTGTTCGGCCATATGAAACGTATGGAAAGCGAGAGAATGACTAAGAGGGTGTACGAGAGCGAGGTGGAAGGACAGAGAGGGAGAGGTGCACCAAAGGAGAAGTGGAAGGATGGAGTGAGGAAGTATATGGATGATGGCGGTGCTGGTTGGGAGGAGGGGCTTCAACTGAGTGGGGATAGAGGTGCATGGGGGCGGTTTGTTCGTGGCCACCCCTTCGGGGATTACGGCGTAAGGCAATAGATAGATAGATTGATAGATAGAATATACCTAATGACTGTATACCCTTTACATACTCTTTGTACACCCTTGATGTTTTGACAGTGTAAGATGGTGCCTTTCTAATTTGATTATGGCTAACATTAGATGATTTTATGGAGTTTCGGAAAGCTATCTGGGAATTAAATTAGTAATATGGATCTCAATTAACCCTTCGACTCCCACAATTCCTTGCTATAATGAATACAATCGTCTACTGATAGCCAGAATAAAATGAAAGAGCGCCTTGTGCTATACACCTAACACAAGCAAGGGTATATTGATTGTGATTAACTGTAGCCTTGTATTAGATATGTTTCTTGCCGCCAATACACATGTAAACGGGTAGATTATTATGAAGGGTTCATGTTTACATAATTATATAATAGTTTAATATAATTGTCATATCACTATCACTGCTTATTGAAAGGACATAACTATACTTATGTTATATAATCAGAAATGTACAGCATGTTAGGTGTAAATGGTAAACACATCATCAATTAATCTAGTGATCTAAGTTACGCAATACAGTTATTTATATCTCATATCTATTATCTATATGTACTTATCACTCATAAATAATGAAAACAAATGATTGTCACTTCAATACAACCACAGCCAATAATGTAATCCTCTCATGATCAGCTTCCAAGACAAGGACACAGAGGCTACTGAACTTAACCAGGCAAGGCATACATGCTAGCATAACTTCTGCTCAAAACCCACACCCACATAGGCTTATATGTATACGTGCTTGACAGACATGCATGCATTGAGTGACCCTTGGTCATCCAAAGTAAGACTCGTAGTAATGGAAGCAGAGAGGTAAATACTATTATTGCCTCCAGCATCACCTTGCCAACTCCAGGAGCCACATGAGAGTGTTGGAAACAACACTGTTCCCAAATACAGGACCACATGCCCTTACTGTTGCCCTGGGCTGTCACCGTGACGTAATGTTGGAACGTGTATGATCAACCCACCTCATGCATATTAAACACATAATGTGAATGATGGCGTCCTCACTTATCATTAATAACAATAATATATTAATATAATAGATAATATGACTTAAGAAGGTTTTAATAGCATATCATAATTACCTCTATACACGAACATATTCTATATCTATCTATCTATATACTCAGGCCCAATCCCCACTTTCCCTTTTATTTATTTGTATTTTCTTTTCTTTTTTTGTCTTTTTTTCTTTTTTTGGGGGGCCGACTCAAGACAGAGCCACAATAGGGACAACACAACATAAAACAATGACCACACAACAACAAAATACAAATTCACACACATCTAGGTCATCCAGGAGAAGACCCAGAGACCAGGGTCACCAAGGTCCCTCCAGTACTTCCCAGGCCCCCGACCACCCAGAGAGGTTCCGATCTCGGCAGGCAGACATGCAGCAGAGCGAAATCACAAGCCTGCCCACCACACTTCCAGGCGCACCCTTCATATAAACCGTCTCCTCGGGCCAGGCACCTGATGGACTATTATCTAGTCCAACTTGCGCCCGACCCCTTCCCCCAAATGACCACGTGTTCACTCATCTATTCACAAGCATTCTCCATTCATTCCTGTTTATTACCACTTCCCTTGCCTGATCTATAGTCATTCCTCTATCATCCAAAGCTTGTCTTACACAGTCTCTCCATCTCAATGGGGGTCTTAATCTTGCCCTTCTATCTCCCCTTGTATCTGTCTCACATATTCTCTTTGTAACCTTTCATCTTCCATTCGTTCAACATGACCATACCAGCTCAGCACCCTTCTGTCCACTCTGGCCGACAAATGTTCCTGCTGCCCCACTCTCCTACGTATCTCTTCATCCCTCAATCTGTCTCTACGAGTAACTCCACACATACTCCTCAAGCAGCTCATCTCCATCACATCCAGCTTTCTTCTCTCCTTTTCCTTCAGAGCCCATGTCTCAGCCCCATACATAACTGTTGGCACAACAATTCCTTGATACATTGGACTTTATACTTGCATTCTGAGATTTCTCATCTTCTACATACTTCTCATTGCTTCGAAAACCTTCCTTCCTTCACACACTCTTTGTTGTACCTCCATTCCCATACCTCCACTCCTGCTTATTGTTCCTCCTAGATATTTAAAACACATTATTTGTTCCAGTATTTCCCCATCCAGCGTCACATCTAGATTCACCATACGATCACCCCTATTACACACCATTACTTTACTTTTATTGACGTTCACCTTCAGTTTCCTCCTCCCACAAACCACACCAAACTCTTTGACTACCTGCTGCAGTTTCTCCTCAGAATCCGCCACCAACGCTGTGTCATCTGCGAACAGCAACTGATTCAACATATTCTAATGTGGTAATATTATAATTTATGCAGACATTATCATCACATTTTTATTATCTCTCTATAAATATAATACTACAGTAAATTATATAATTTAAGCAGCCATTTAAGCACTCTATAACATTGCTGGTATTGTACAGTCACGAGCATAAGTCGTGCGACATCCACGAGATATCCCTTTGCGTTAGTAGGTGGCGCGGTTATCGTTTTTATGAATGAATGGGTGGAGGTAGGAGGTGGGAATGAGGGGTGGACGTAGGAGGTGGGAATGAGGGGTCGTAGAGTAGAATACTAGCTTGTTTCGCGCGTGCGTGCGTGTGTGTGTGTGTATGTGTGTGTGTTTACCTGGTAACAATTTCATTACACGACTTATTTATCAAATTACAGCTTTGTTTTTGTTACAATCAATTTCAGGAAGTAACTGCTCCCAGATATAGCATAATGCAACTATTATCTTCTGTCTCTATAACTGGCTGTTAGAATATCTCCTTCTCATCCCCCCCCCCCCCCCCCCCCCCCACCCCCGCACACACACACACCTTCTCGTCTTCTGCTCACTCCGCAACACCAACTTTCACAGCTCGGAAACGATTGTGTATACGGGCACAATACTTGAAATAATAATTATATTTATAATAATTATTGTTGTATATTGTAATGTATACTAAGTGAAACTTTGCCCCTTCCATTTATCTCTTCTTGTCATGGAAACTGCTTAAGGTTGGTTGAAAACCTATGTTTACCCAAATTGCCCATAATGTTATGAACATATAATTATTAGTTATATATCGTAGATACATTTCTGAAGTCCGATATCATAACCAGCCAACTACTTATGTAATACTTAGTTATGATTAGTAATTGGCGTTGGCATGTTTTTTATACGGTTCGTATGTATAGTCTAGTGATTGGGGGACACTATTTAATTTGAATAACATTGATAGCAAAGTATGCAAGGTGCATAGAATATATATGTTTAAATATTTATAAGTATTAATGGTTATTTCAACACATTTAGTTCCAACTTTTGATATTGTATCATTGGTATTTACTTTGTGCATGGTTGGGATGTCAGCGATTATAGTTATATGAAATTACTATAACCAATCTTTATAGACGAGAAGATAGCCATAATAGATCAAAGTTACGTTTTCTCTCATAAACATATTACCTACCATTCAAGAATGGATGTGGTGAGGTGGCACCAAGACACTTTGACAAATTTGATAACAGAATAATCACAATGATCAACAATCGAGCAATTACAAATTATTATCCCCATTACGTCTTCGAAGCGATGTTGCATCACTATCATTATTCAATAAATATGTTAAGGTAAATGTTCATTCAAACTTGTGTATATTGGTCCACCTCTCCCTGTAGAACCAAGGCGGTTGACAATGTCCATGACCTAACAATTGCTCGTCCACAATGCAGAACTTATTATATTTAGGACAGTTAATTTAATCCGCGAACCTCATCTATCAGTAATTTCCTTCCTCCGAGTATCTTTCCATCAATCCCCATTCGCCCTGATAACAACTCGTCCCGCATTTGTATGAGGAACTTGCTCCGATTTGGATAGGTTAGGTTAGGTTAGGTTAGATTAGGATAAGATTAGTTAGTTTATTTGAGTTTAGTTCAATAAAAAATAACAAAATATAATCATAGGCGACTTCATTTCGAGGAGATAAAACGTTCGGGGGAGTTATTTTCGAGGAGATTGGTGATAGTAGTAGTGATGATGGTGATAGTACTGATGATGACGACAGTAGCAGTGATGATGGTAGTTATAATGGTTACAATACTAGTGATGATGGTGAAATTAGTAGTGATGCTTTTAATAGTAGTAGTGATTGTGACTGTAGTTGTGATGATTGTGACAGTAGTAGTGATGATGTTAATAGTATTAGTGATAATGGTGGCAATAGCATTGATGGGTTGAGTTGCCGTATGGTTTGGGTATGCCGGTTTGATTTTGGGCAAAGCTATTTAGCATCCTTGTTATATTGAGTTCTTCCGTATTAGTATTGCAACATAATTATGACACTAATTATTATAATAATGTTATAAGTAATACACTAATAGTAATGAAGGGTTCAATATAATTAGGATGCTAACTATGGCAACATTCCCGTGGAGAAAGACGATGATTATAATGGTATTAATAATAATATAAGTGTTTTATTATGACTTTAATTCAATCGATGCTATATAATGCATACCATATATGACTCGCCCATCCCATATTTCCAATATCCGCAGAGGTCTTAAGCGCCCTTTATTCCCATAGCAAATAACGATCACGCTAGCTGTTTTTTTACATAATTTGCTGTCGATTTTGTTTTCCTTTTTTAGTCTTTTTGTGTCCAATCTGGCACAATCACCACAGACCACCCGTCTAGGCGATCGATAATCATCCACTAGAGTAATATTCCCACTCATTACTGTATATTTCCCCCATTTTAGTGGAATATTGACCATGGACGAACACAACTCTTGGTAAGGACATTCTTTAAATGTTTATATTGTTTACTTTTTCCATACGTTTATCATTTATATGCTTATAGAATCATACAATGATGAATGTATGTATTTACTCAGGCACATACCCCATAGTTGGGGATGACCGACTCGAGACAGAGACCGAACATAAACATCATTTAAAGTTCCAATTCTTAGGGTCCAGGACCACTTTCGCGTTCCCTCGCCCCTTTCTCTGTCTTGCCTAGTAGGTGAATGTTACAATGATAATTACGAAAAATACTTCTATTAGTTAGCCTCGCCTAACTGTCATTTCGCCTACAAGTCTGCTTGACTGTTAACCCTTAACCAACGGCGCACGACATCTGTCGAGTTAAATAAATTTGGACTATGTGGCGGTGCACCACATATGTCGAGTGCCATTTTCAGCACGTAATGTTGCTGAGAGAGAGAGCTGAGCGGTGGGACGAGCGTAGTAACCTTATGACCGCTCCCTACGACCACGGTGGACGTACTGAACTGTATACCACCTTCCTCCACCTTCTCTCACTCGCTACACAGGGAATTATGTACGGAAATTACCTTATTTTAGGTTTTTTGCACTCGTGTTGCACGATCGTTGCAAGAGAACCAGTGGTCGTACAAGGATGGTTCGGGTGTCATTGGAAAGCTCTGTTTACGCCCTTTCAGGGATAGATACTTGTTTTACGCTCTGCGTCTTGTTTATGCATGAAAATGAGCACGGAAACAACCCTATTTAGGGTAAAAAAAAAACGCTGGGCGGCACAGTGTAAAATACCCTACCACCCGCTCTTTGTGTGTTAATCCACTCAAATATTTATTGCACACGGTGTATTTCCCCACTCTTGCAGTCATTGACCATGGATAAAGTCAATAAGAAACGACTTTGGGCGAAGTGATGGTGAAGTATATGTTTTTTTTTCTCTCTCTTTGTCTCTAAGATCAGGCGATTTAACTGTTAACAAAGAACCTAATAACTTAAAAGTTTTTACCAATTAATGCGACCACGGCACAAACCTACAGTACTGATTGCCTGTTCGTTTACAGGCCTAAATGGTTAGATAATCAATGCTGACAGCAACAGCAGACGATTCCAAACTGCCAAACAGCAGTGTTAATTGGAAAAAAGTTTGCAACAAGTGGCAAAAGTATGTAAAAAAAGGTGGGCAAATTAGGTGCCTAGGCACCAATTAGAATAATTCCCATTGGTTCTTCAGTATTATTTATCGCGTTTTGTCTCTAGTGCGCTCTCTGGCCTCACCAATTAGCAGCGATGGCGGAGGTTTATGTGAAATTACGTCGCCTCCGTAGGGATGGCGTAGTAATGTAATCATTGTGTGCATGTGTCTGTCCTGTGCACTTCTGTGTGTGTGCCCCTATCACAGTAGGTAACTTGATGGTGATTGTGGTAGTGATAGTGGTGATGATTGTGGTAGTAATGACGTAGGGGGGGGGCGTAGTATTGTAATCACCGTGTCTGTCTGTATGGGTGGGTGTACGCCATATTGGCTCACACATCACAGCATGTGATTAAGTATTTTTTGATAAATCAAGGTATTGGATTATAAACATAAGTTTCACTTTGTAAAATTAGGTTATAACCAATCTGGAATTTATATAACACTGCACATAATACAAGTATATTGCTTAATTCTGATTATATCTAACCTGAAATTTATATAATACTACACCAAACATTACAGCAGTGATGGTGTGTCTGTGTAGTGGGGATCCCATGCCATAATATTGTTAATATCGCACTTTGATTCTTCTTTATTCTTTATGATTATTCTGTATTCTATATAATTATGAAGATCAGTAAAATTTACAAGAACACTAACATCCTTTGAGAACTCGAATATGTAAAAGCCAATCTCAAAATTAGGGACATTGAGTCGGTTTTTAGGAATATTTAATATATACATAATTTTAATAGGTTTGATGTTTGTATTAATACTTAGTTGTTAAAACATAGTAATACAAAATAATGGTGGTGATAGTAGCGAGATGATGGTGAATGTAGTAGCGGTGATTGTGATAGTAGTAATGATTATGGTGACAGTATACAGTGATGATGGTAGTGATGAGGGTAATAGTGCGATAATGGTGACAGTAGTAGTGATGATGGTAATAGTTCGTTTGTTACTTTGATATCATAATTTCTTGCTTAGATACAATAAAAGTATATAGTAGTTGTGCTGATGATGATAGTAGTAGTGATGATGGAGATAGTAGTAGTGATGATGGTGATAGTAGTAGTGATTGTCTTACAGAGCCCCAAACATTTTGTGGCAGTCTCCGACAGCACGGCGGGGGCGAAGTCTGCTATCTACGATTGCAGGAATCTTTTCCTATTACAGCTTTTGTTTCCCAACAGCGATGGCTACAAGACGCGCCAATGCACCAGAGGTCATTGCTCATCGTGGAAGAATCATTGGCATGTGGAAGGCTGGCAAGCCTATGAAAGCTATAGCGGGAGATCTTGGACTGCACCGCTATACTATCAACAGGTGGATATCCCGTGGCAGAATAAGGGTTCCCTTGCAGCCAGGCCTCGAAGAGGCAGACCACCAGTAATAACCCAAGATCATGACCGTCAACTGGTGCAGGGTGCGCATGCTCAACTGTTGACAACAGCGGTGCAGTAAACAGCTGATCTGCAACTCCCCTGCCACCCATCAACGACAAGGTGACATCTATGGAAAAACGGTATTAGTTGCTACATTCCTGCTGTTAAAGAAAATATGACAAATGCACACAAAGACCCTCGGCTGGGGTTTGTCCTTCAACACTTGGTGGTGAATCCAGATTATTGGTCAGATGTTATATTTACTGATGAAAAGTGTTTTACTTCAGTAGCCTCATGAAAGAGGCATTGCCGGAGACCTGTGAATACCAGATATAGTGAAGAACACATACAACAGAGAGCAGTAAATGGACGCGCTACCACCTCGTTCTGGGGATGGATGTCTGCGTATGGACAAGGAGAATTGGTGAAATAAGATGGACGTTTCACCGACAAAAGATATTTGGAAATATTGGAGGAAGTATTGCTGCCCACAGTGAGGGCATGTGAATGATTTGAATGATTGAAATCATGTGAATGATTTAATTAACACAAATGTACTATTTAAAACAATTATGTTTACAGACGATACAACACTTTATGCCAGTCACAGCAATGTAAATACTCTAGTGCAATCGGTGAATAATGAACTAAATAATGTCTATTGTTGGATGACCGCAAATAAACTAACCTTAAATATCGACAAAACAAAATATATTATTCATCACAGAAAAAAGAAAGTTCCTCCAAATGTAGATTCCATTAAAATAGGAAATTCAATGTTAATAGAAGAGCAAAATATAAAATTTCTTGGTGTTGTAGTGAATAGGCAATTGACTTGGCAGTCACATATACAAACATTAACAAACAAGATAAATAAACAATGTGGTATATTTTATCTAACTCGTAACTGCTTTCCTTCGGAAGTACTTAAACAACTTTACTACTCCTTGGTGTACCCTTACTTTTCATACTGTCACACAGTTTGGGCAACCGCTGGTAAAACTAAGATAGAGAGAGTCAAACTAGCGCAAAAGAAAATTATTAGGACAATCACTTTCAAAAGAAAATATGATCACACAAATGAATTATTTAAATCTCTAAGGCTTTTAAAATGGGAAGACATAAACATATATTGCACTGCTATCTTTGTTTATAAAGCCATTAATAATTACAATCCCATAAATATATTTAATATTTCGTTTAAATGAAAGATATACCTTAAGAAACACAAGAGATTTAGAAATTCCATTATTGGCATCAAATCAATCTCAAAAATCGATTTATTATCATGGTGTAAAGGTCTGGAATGCACTGCCTCGGCATATTCTGGATAAACCCTCCCTGTCTAGTTTTAAGATGTCCCTCAAATCATTTTTATTGAGTAAATATTAAAACATCCGTCAAATTGTAAGTTACTTTTGTGCTGAGTATGTTTATGTGGTGTAAGTTTATGGGTGCGAATTGTAAGTTACTTTGGTGCTGAGTATGTTTATGTGGTGTAAGTTTATGGGTGCGAATTGTAAGTTACTTTGGTGCTGAGTATGTTTATGTAGTGTAAGTTTATGGGTGCGAATTGTAAGTTACTTTGGTGCTGAGTATGTTTATGTGGTGTAAGTTTATGGGTGCGAATTGTAAGTTACTTTGGTGCTGAGTATGTTTATGTGGTGTAAGTTTATGGGTGCGAATTGTAAGTTACTTTTGTGCTGAGTATGTTTATGTGGTGTAAGTTTATGGGTGCGAATTGTAAGTTACTTTTGTTCTGAGTATGTTTATGTGGTGTAAGTTTATGGGTGCGAATTGTAAGTTACTTTGGTGCTGAGTATGTTTATGTGGTGTAAGTTTATGGGTGCGAATTGTAAGTTACTTTGGTGCTGAGTATGTTTATGTGGTGTAAGTTTATGGGTGCGAATTGTAAGTTACTTTGGTGCTGAGTATGTTTATGTGGTGTAAGTTTATGGGTGCGAATTGTAAGTTACTTTGGTGCTGAGTATGTTTATGTAGTGTAAGTTTATGGGTGCGAATTGTAAGTTACTTTTGTGCTGAGTATGTTTATGTGGTGTAAGTTTATGGGTGCGAATTGTAAGTTACTTTGGTGCTGAGTATGTTTATGTGGTGTAAGTTTATGGGTGCGAATTGAAAGAGTATATATTATATGTATGTAAAAATGTAAATTAATTCGGGTTAAATCAAGGTGCCTTAAAGAGAGTTTTCTCTCATAAGGCTTAGCCAGTTGACTTCCATGTATTTAAATTCTGAACTTATTGTATATCTGAAGGCTAAATAAATATATTTGAATTGAATTGAATTGAATTGAATTGAATTGAATTGAATTGAGGGCCATGGCCGTCCCCGCCCCAAATATTATAAAGCTAATTCATGTGTGTGTAATTCAATGTGCTCAATGCACACCAGTCGGGTAGTTAGAGACTTGTTGCAGGAAATCCAGGAAATCCAAGTGCTAGATTGGCCTCCAAAAGGGTATGATCATATAAGTCGAGAGCTGGGGGGGACGTATATCTTCCCTCTCCAAGCTCTCAAGCGACACTAGCGAATCTGAGTAGAAGCATCTTGTGTTGCAAGGATCTCTAGCTGCCTCACCCATGTTAAAGAGACCGGGAGGGGAAAATTTGCGTCAAAAATTACCCGATAAAAGGGGAAATAAGAGGAAAAATAGCTGATAATTGAGGAAAGAGGAAAAGGGGGTGGGGGGAGACACATATGTAGGAGTGGTAGAAAGTAATGGAGGGAAATTATCTCACCTAATCACAAATTGCTTTGTTTTGAGTACCAATGGGTGTTTTCTAAGTTTTGTTTTATGCTCTGGATCAATTGAGGACAGTCGCAGTGCACCAGAAAAACCTCTATTGAGGACGGTCAGCGTTTTTGGGTTAAGAGTTCTGGCGCCTTCGCCCAGTAAAAGCTCTTTAAGAGTCCTGATGCCTTTCCAGGGTCATTATACTGTTGGTATATGCATCGCAATAAAATATAATTGAATTTCAGGTTTAAATCTGACAATTTGTATAATAGGTAATATGTTTGGTTTTAGTTTTGTTTTTAAACATAAAAGGGAGAACGGAAAAAACTCTTTCGTTCATATTAAAAATGTTGACACCAGCTTTTTAACTGTTGCGGATTGAGGATTGATGGAAAGACACTTGGGGGAAGGGAAATTACAGATAGGTGAGGTTCGCGGTAAATTAACTGTGCTAAATAATATACGTTCTGCATTGTGGACGAGCAATTGTTAGGTCATGGACATTGTCAACCGCCTTGGTTCTACAGGGAGAGGTGGAACAATATACGCAAGTTTGAATGAACATTTACCTTAAAATATTTATTGAATAATGATAGTGATGCAACATCGCTTCGAAGACGTAATGGGGATAATAATTTGTAATTGCTCGATTGTTGATCATTGTCATTATTCTGTTGTCAAATTTGTCAAAGTGTCTTGGTGCCACCTCACCACATCCATTCTTGAATGGTAGGTAATATGTTTATGAGAGAAAACGTAACTTTGATCTATTATGGCTATCTTCTCGTCTATAAAGATTGGTCATAGAAATTTCATATAACTATAATCGCTGACATCCCAACCATGCACAAAGTAAATACCAATGATACAATATAAAAAGTTGGAACTAAATGTGTTGAAATAACCATTAATACTTATAAATATTTAAACATATATATTCTATGCACCTTGCATACTTTGCTATCAATGTTATTCAAATTAAATAGTGTCCCCCAATCACTAGACTATACATACGAACCGTATAAAAAACATGCCAACGCCAATTACTAATCATAACTAAGTATTACATAAGTAGTTGGCTGGTTATGATATCGGACTTCAGAAATGTATCTACGATATATAACTAATAATTATATGTTCATAACATTATGGGCAATTTGGGTAAACATAGGTTTTCAACCAACCTTAAGCAGTTTCCATGACAAGAAGAGATAAATGGAAGGGGCAAAGTTTCACTTAGTATACATTACAATATACAACAATAATTATTATAAATATAATTATTATTTCAAGTATTGTGCCCGTATACACAATCGTTTCCGAGCTGTGAAAGTTGGTGTTGCGGAGTGAGCAGAAGACGAGAAGGTGTGTGTGTGTGCGGGGGGTGGGGGGGGGGGGGGGGGGGGGGGGAAGGAGATATTCTAACAGCCAGTTATAGAGACAGAAGATAATAGTTGCATTATGCTATATCTGGGAGCAGTTACTTCCTGAAATTGATTGTAACAAAAACAAAGCTGTAATTTGATAAATAAGTCGTGTAATGAAATTGTTACCAGGTAAACACATACACATACACACACACACGCACGCACGCGCGAAACAAGCTAGTATTCTACTCTACGACCCCTCATTCCCACCTCCTACCTCCACCCATTCATTCATAAAAACGATAACCGCGCCACCTACTAACGCAAAGGGATATCTCGTGGATGTCGCACGACGTATGCTCGTGACTGTACATGTAGAGTGATTTTGTATTGAAATTTGTTCTACATTCTCGTTCTCATTAGACAGTTTTATATGCAGTCGCAGTCGTTAATTCTGATACATGTTGAAACCTCAAAAAATGTAAAGGAACTTCCGAAATACAAATATCAGGTAAATTAATAATAAGCTTCAATTGAACCCAAGACAGCCTCAATAATATATGTATTGGCCTAAATGATGGTAACTGTACATTAGGAAGGGAAAATGCGAGGCAAACGTTTCATCAAGATTTTGTTCATTTGAATCATAGAAGTCCTTCTTAACCCTCTCACTCTTGCTTAAGTTTCTTGGAAACTTATAACCACTACCCTTCACTCTCAAGCACTAATAGTGCTACCGCGAGAGGATACACGTACTGTATGTTATCGCTGTTTTAACCCACAATAATTGCCATTTTTTTGTTTTTCTATATTCCAACTACTACCCTCTCGGGCATAGGCTGAAAGCCTGCACATCTAACCGCTCAACACGGTGAAGCCTGTGAGGTCTTGTTCCAATCTAGGGAGTGAGACAAGTGAAGCACTAGAGTTGAACTCACGGCTTGAAGCAGCCCCATCTCTGAAGCTGTTTTGCCTTCGTGCTTCACTGTCTCACCACCTAGACTCGGACCCTCACTCTCAGAACGCCACCTATTGAACAATTAACTCACTAGGCATTGCCCACCTGTAGCATATTTTGAATATGGGAATATTCATACATTGCTATTTAATCAGGGAACAATGAGGGTATTGTTTTGGCATTTCGGTGGGCTTTGTGGTAATGCACTGATACATGTAATGTACTGTATTATACATACACAGATAGAGCAAAACCCATTCTATTATATATCTGGGAAAAAATCCCATAAGACCAAATTATCACATTGAAAATCAATATATAAGAAATATTTAATCCTTATTCCGAGTTTACACCCTCATAATTTCGTTAGAAGCTGAGCAATAAATATCTATTATATACAGTATATAACATAAGAACATAAGAACATAAGAAAATGGGAGTCTGCAGAAAGCCGATTGGCCTAAGCAAGGCAGATCCCTGTCCCACACAACCCCAATTCATTACAAAGCCCAATTATAGGCTTCACACTCTAATACCCTGAGGATCATCTTACCAAAACGGTTAGAGATTAACGCAGGATTATGGAGGTCTGCAGAGCGCTGATTGGCGCAACCCGGCTGATCTCCCTTCACACCCAACCCTTCTCGTCCATATGCTTATCCAATTTTATCTTAAAGCTCCCTACAGTTTTAGATCCCACTATAGCACTTGGTAGTCCATTCCACCCGTCTACAACTCTGTTACCAAACCAATACTTGCCTATATCTTTTCTGAAACGAAATTTATCTAATTTGAAACCATTGGTACGAGTTCTTTCGCTATCACTGAGCTTTAGTACATTTGCCATGTCCCCTTTGTTAATCCCACTAACCCACTTGAACACCTCTATCATATCCCCTCTAACTCTGCGTCTCTCTAACGAATGTAAACCTAATTTCTTCAACCTTTCTTCATACGAAAGATTTCTAATATTATGGATAATTTTTGTCATTCTACGCTGTACTCTCTCCAATGAATCTATGTCCATTCTGTAATAAGGACACCAAAATTGGACAGCATAATCCATATGGGGTCTCACTAATGACAAGTAAAGTTTTAAGATAACATCAGCAGTTCTGTTACTCACACTCCTAGAGATGAACCCGAGAATCCTGTTTGCCTTATTACGAACGCGGATATAACATTAGAAGAATTTTTCACATTCATTCCAGATGTGTCATCTTAATAATATTATGATGACACATTATTGATGATAATTATATTATAATTATCATCAAAAATTGATTTATATGAAAATAAATTGGTACTTAACGAATACAAATTATGCATGCGTAAGTCAAATATTCATGCTACATATATTTTCAGCAATAAGAATTACGTTTAGTATAGTCTATTATATCGCAATAGAAAGAGGGAATCTACAATATTACAGAAGCAAAGCACACAAAATATACAAAACATCGATAGAAGTTATGCGGACTAAAACAAATCATGCTTTTCCAATATCTTTCAAATTCGCACCGTCGTAAATCAGAATTATAAGAGACTACACTAGGTTTTTATACATGAAATGACAAGTAGCTACTTTTTTCGCATGTTTCATAAATGCAATCAGAATTTGTCTATCATCAATAGTTCTATTTATATGAATATAATAACACAAGTGTATACGCTCACAGCTCTTGCAGTCGCACTCGTATATGCTACCGTACATCATTCTCAGATTATTTTGTTGTAAGGTGTTTTAGAGCTTATAAAGTATAGTGATACATAAAGCTCATGGTATGAAGAAGAGAATAAAACAAATCCAAAGTCCCTTCTCCTAGTATTTGATTTTATACGATTACTTATAAATAGGCATTCATCGGATATGAATCATAGCACTCGTAACAGTTATATATTCAAACGAGTTATACAGTTATACAGTACACAGATTTTAACTTACTATCTATCTATCTATCTATATGCTCAGGCCCAATCCCCATTTTGGGGGTAGCCGACTCAAGACAGAGCAAGAACAGGGAAAACACAAAAAGAACATAAAACAACAAATAAACACAGATAAAAAGCACCAACTCACACACATCCAGGTCACCCAGGAGAAGACCCAGAGACCAGGGTCAGCAAGGTCGCTCCAGCACTCCCCCGGCCACCGACCACCCGGAGAGGTTCCGATCTCGGCAGGCAGACATGCAGCGGAGCCAAAGCCACAAGCCCTCCCACCACACTTCCAGGCGCACCCTTCATATAAATCGTCTCCCCGGGCCTGGCGCCTGATGGACTATTATCTAGTCCAACTTGCGCCCGACCCCTTACTCCAAATGACCACGTGTTCACTCAACTATTCACAAGCATTCTCCATTCACTCCTGTCCACCACCACTTCCCCTGTCTGATCTATAGTCATTCCTCTATCATCCAAAGCCTTTCTTACACAGTCTCTCCATCTCAATGGGGGTCTTCCTGCCCTTCTATCTCCCCTTGTATCTGACTCACATATTCTCTTTGTAAGCCTTTCATCTTCCATTCGTTCAACATTCCTCCTATTTCATAAATCCTTAACACCTTCCACATTGCTTCACGGTCCACACGATCATACGCTTTTTCCAAGTCCATAAAAGCCCAAAATATCTCCTTATGCTTCTCTAAATACTTCTCGCATAACTGTCTTACTGCAAACATCTGATCTACGCACCCTCTTCCCCTCCTAAAACCGCACTGTTCTTCTCCTATTGCAACTTCCGTACACTTTATTATCCTCTCTATCAACACCCTGCCATACAGCTTTCCAACCACTGACAATAAACTAATACCTCTATAACTTGAACACTCCTGCCGATCTCCCTTCCCCTTGTACAACGGCACAATACATGCACTCTTCCAGTCTATTGGTACCATTGACACAGCAAAGCACACATTGAAAAGTCTTACCAACCAATCTATTATCACATCTCCACCCTTCTTTATACACTCCACAGCAATACCATCCAAACCTTCTGCTTTTCCCGCTCTCATTTGTTTCACTGCTTCTTTCACCTCATTTTCCTCAATCCTTTCATTCATTCCCTGCCACCTGGGTGGCCTGGGTAACCTATCTCCATCCACCTTTGCTTCAATCACTGCTTCTCTTCCATCTCTTGTATTTAACAAAGATTCAAAATACTCGGCATATCTTTTCCTCACTTCAACTGGTTCCACTAGTAATTCTCCATTTTCATCTTTCACTGACTCTTCCCTCTTTTGTCCTTCTTTCCTTACTTTATTTACATCCTTCCAGAACATCTTCTTTCGTTCTTCAAAATTCTCACTCAGCCCTTGACCCCACCTTTCGTTTGCATCTTTTTTCGCTTCTCTAATTTTCCGTTTTGCCTCTCTCCTTTTCTCCTTGTACCTCTCCCATACCTCAACACTACCATCCTGTAAAAAACTCTCAAAACACTGTATCTTCTCTTCAACTGCCTTTCTCACCGTATCATTCCACCACTTGCTTCCCTTCCTGATACCTCTGCCTCCTACTTTCCTTTTGCCGCATACTACCTCTGCACTTGCTTTCACTCCTTCCTTAAACTGTTGCCATTCCACCTCTACTTCTCTCTCTTCCATCTCTCTCACTTCCATCCACTTTTCATTACTCTCTTTTTAACTCTTCTCTAACTCACTAACTTTTATTACCTCTCTTACTTCACACTTGTCTCTTATTCTCCTGTAACTCTTAACTCTTAGCTTTCCCTCCACCAGGTAATGATCTGACATACCCTCCGCCTCACCTCTCATTACATTCACATCCAGCAGTCTACACAATCTTTCCCTTGTCACCAGCACATAATCCATCAATGCCCTCTCTACAATCTCTCCCCTCACAAGTCTATGCCAGGTGTACTTGTGTATACGCCTTTTTTTGAAGAACGTATTACCTACACTCAATCTACACTCTTCACATACATTTTTCAGTCTTTCTCCACTCTCGTTTACACCATCCACACCAAAACTACCGATGACTCCCTCAACAGGCTCATTCCCTACCCTAGCATTTAGGTCCCTTAAAACTATAACATTTTCATTTTCATCAAACCCTTGTAGACAATCTCTCAAATCCTCCCAGAAACCCTCTACCTCGTCTAACTCTCTTTCACTTCCTGGTCCATACGCACTTACAAAAACCCACCTTTCACCCTTAACCCCTAACTGTCGGCGCGCAACATAAGTCGAGTATAATAAATCTGGACTATCTGGCGGCGCGCGACATAGGTCGTGTGGCAATTTCAGCACGTAATGTTGGTGAGAGAGAGAGACAAGTGGTGGCAGGAGAGTAGCGAGCGTATGACTGCTCCAGACCACCGCGGCGAACCTACTGACACGAATCCCACCTCCTCCCTCCCTCTCTCACTCGCTACATACTGAATTGTATGGGGAAAGTACCGAATTACATGCTTTTTGCACTCGTGTTGCGCGGTTGTTGCAAGAAAACTAGCGGTCATAAAAGGATCGTTGTGGTGTCATTGGAAAGCTCTGTTTATGCCCTTTCAGGGATAGATACTTGTTTTACGCTCTGGGTCTTATTTAGGCATGAAAATGATCACGTAAACAGCCCTATTTTGGGTAAAAACACCCTGCTGGTGGCTACATATTTTATACCGCCTAGGCCGCTCTTTAGGTTTTAAACCGCATTCTCACCCACATTAGCCTTGATGACACCTTTTTCCACTCTTTTATAAACTCTCTCAACTCCTCCTTCACAATAATAGCCACTCCTTCTTTCCCCCTAACTCCCTCGTCTACTCCAGACTTTCTACCTATCACGTTTCCAAAATCCACTTCTCCCTCTCCTTTCATCTTTGTTTCATTCAGTGCAAGGACATCATACATCCTTCTTTCAAATAACCTTCCAATACCTTCTCGCTTCTCATTCGTACTACATCCACGCACATTCAAAGCTCCTATTCTTAGGGTCCGGGACCACGAACGCGTTCCCTCGCCCCTATCTCTGTCTCGTTTTTTTGGTAGATTTATTTAAGGGGAGAAGGATACCAGGCCCCCCGCCCCCGATCCCCTTTAGCCGACTTCTACGTCTCGCCGGAGAAAAGCGGTGGTGGAAATTTCTCACCCCTCCACTACAGAGGAGGCTACCTGCACCAGAAAGTGGCGGCGTTGGGGTCGCCGCATCCCTACGCCATTTGAAAAAATTAGAGATGCAGAAGGAGAAAAAGATAGAAGGGGCTATGGGAAGTAGAGGACACCAACCATCACTCTGACAAAGGGTCAGCCCACCACAGAACTTACTTACACTGTATATATAATATATAACATTTACAAATTATTCTAAGATACAAAATCCCATCATATCATAATTTAGATAAGGTAAACCATAGTCCAGACGAAGTATCCGACATGTTTAAAGAGACAGGAGAGAGCACCACAGCGTCTGACTGACTGAGAGAGACTGAGGAGTTTCACTCTCTCCTATCTAGCGGGAGGGGGTAGGTTGACTGAGAGCAATGTTATTTTTAGTTTTATTCAGCGTGTTACTACCAAAACTTATTGTATATATATATATATATATATATATATATATATATATATATATATATATGGTCATATATTATATATATATATATATATATATACCATATATATATATATGGTATGGTCATGTTGAACGAATGGGAGATGAAAGGCTTACAAAGAGAATATGTGAGTCAGGTACAAGGGGAGATAGAAGGGCAGGAAGACCCCCATTGAGATGGAGAGACTGTGTAAGAAAGGCTTTGGATGATAGAGGAATGACTATAGATCAGGCAGGGGAAGTGGTGGTGGACAGGAGTGAATGGAGAATGCTTGTGAATAGTTGAGTGAACACATGGTCATTTGGAGTAAGGGGTTGGGCGCAAGTTCGACTAGGTAATAGTCCATCAGGCGCCTGCCCCTGGGGGACGATTAATATGAAGGGTGTGCCTGGAAGTGTGGTGGGAGGGCTTGTGGCTTTGGCTCCGCTGCATGTCTGCCTGCCGAGATCGGAACCTCTCCGGGTGGTCAGGGGCCGGGGGAGTGCTGGAGCGACCTTTGGTAACCCTGGTCTCTGGGTCTTCTCCTGGGTGACCTGGATGTGTGTGAGTTTGTGTTTTTTATCTGTGTTTATTTTTTGTTTTATGTTGTTTTTGTGTTTTCCCTGTTCTTGCTCTGTCTTGAGTCGGCTGCCCCCAAAATGGGGATTGGGCCTGAGCATATAGATAGATAGATAGATATACATATATATATATATATATATATATATATATATATATATATATATATATGCAGTTCAAGTATTTAGTTTTCATTCAATTGATTTATAAAGTATCCAATACGCTAATCAAATCACGTATCCATGCACATAAGGACACCCTTCCTGAATATGCTAATTGAGTCTCCATGCGTGAGAGCGTTAACCCTATCTGGTGCAGGTCGGGTCTATATGGACAACCTCTTTTTTACTCCATTAGTTTGGAGATATTAACATGTTTCATCTCATAATATGTTGATTATATGACGCTTCACTCCATTAAGGTATCAAACTCTTTCTTGGCGAGAGATAACGAGCTTGCAAATTAGGATTTAATTAGGAGAAATCGGTCTTTGACTGGGATATTTTTCTACCTATAAATGTACATATTTCGCTTAAAGAGGTACTGGTGGGCGTCTTGTAGTTTGAAGGGGGTATGGGGGAGGCGTTTTTATTAGTTCAGGGGGCAAACTAAAATTATATTGCACGAAAATGTCTGGATCAATCAAAACCCTCAATAATAATTATGCAAAATATAGTAATAACTCCCAAGACGTTGCACCGGATAGTGTTAAGCTGCATGAAATTGTCTAGTGTTATCCAGAATCAAATAAAAACATCATCACCGTATTGAGGAGTAAATGAATAATACAACATATCAATTATATCAGTGCTCTATAATGTACGCACACGTTTATACTTACTGTTATATTATCTGTGATTATGAACACCTAAGAGGAGATTTGTATATGTGTTCATTTATAAATTAATTTATTTATTTATTATCATTAATATTATTATAATTTTAGTTTCCTGCCAGAGACCAACATTAAGCTTTAAAAATATCCCCGAGTCCCCCTTCGAGATAAATTTGTACATTTTTGTCGGCATAATATTATCCTGGCCAAAGACCGGTTCCTCCTAAATTACGGGCTCGCTATCGCTCGTCAGGAAAGTATCGACACCTTAATGGCACCAAAGGTCTTAAAATCACCAAACTAATGAGAGAAATGTCTTAAAACCTCAAAAATAATGAGGCTAAACATGAGGGAGAAGGGGGTGCTGAAAAACCAAACCTCCCTTTAATGATAACAAGGAACGGTACACATAAAGAGTGTTTTACTGGTTTATGTGTTGTAAGTTGAATAGATAAACCGAAGAACAGGGTTTATATTGACCATTTGTGTTACAATTAACCCTCTGAGCACCAGCGACGTGTGTTATATTGTATTCTAGCTATATTCAGACGATTTTGTGCAGTTCAAGAAGGATCTGTGGTATCAAAAAGGGTTAATGAGATAGGTCGAAGCCTGTTAATTGCTGGAGGCCCTTTTTCAACTGATTAAAATCGTCTAATAGTAGCCAGAATAAAGTTAAAAGGATAGCACCGGTACAGAAAGGGTTAAGAGCTCCCAATATCATAGTGTAGGTATTATTATGAATGTTATATATAGCGTGATGTAAACAATCAGTTAACTCTTTCAGTCTTCCAGGACGGTTTTCACTATATGTTGAATATAATTAGACGATTTTTACTCAGGTTTGGAAGGTCCTCTAGGAATTATATGGGTAAAAACTATCTCAATTAAGTCTGACTCCCACACTTCCTTCCTAAACTGAAGAAAATCGTCCACATCAATGGGTAAAAACTATTTCAATCCACTCTGTCTTCCACACTTCCTTCCTAAACTAAGGGAAGTCGTCCACATAGAGCCATAATAAAAGCAAGAAAGGCGTCTTCGTATGTTGAAAGTGTTACTGCAATAAACGATATGATGTAATAGCAACCATTCAACACTATCTGATGCCACGTCTTAAGGGGGCCCACCTCGCTTTTTTTCTCTTTCTTTCCCTCTCTCTTTGGCTTGTATCCATTCGGCTCCATTCAGCCTACTGTTTTAAGACGTTTACCCTCATCCAGGTGTCAATATTTTCCTGGCGAGCGGTAGCGAGCCACCATATATACTGTATATATATATTTCTTACAGCAAGCTAAATTTGTACATTTTTCGATAGAAATATTTCTCCGGCGAAGCCGGATTTCTCCATACAATGCTAGCTCGCTATCGCTTGCCAGGATGAAATCGACACCTGGATGGGGATGAACGTCTTAAAACAGTTGGCTGAATGGGGCCAAATGGATACAAGCCAGAAAAAGAAAGAAAAGGAGAGAAAGATAAAAGAAGCAGGTGACCCCCCCTTAATTAACCCTTTGAGGATTATAACGCGTTTAAGCAGTTTATTATGGCTATCAGTAGACGATTGTATTAAGTTTAGTAAGGAATTGTGTTAGTCAGAGGGATGATTGAGATAGATTTTGCCCCTATGACTGCTAGTGGGCCTTCCAAAACGGAATAAAATCGCCAATTGATAGCCAGAATAAACTGTCAAAACGCGACATAATCTTCAAGGGGTTAAGGGGAGACTTACCGTTTGTTTGGTCTATTATTTATACATATATTTTTTTTAGTTTCCTCCCTAGACCTCCATCAAGCTTAGAAAAACACTCCCTAGATCCCCCTTTAAGATAAATTTGTAAATTTGTCGGTAGACAAATTTCCCGGCCGAAGGCCGGTTCCTCTTAAAATGGCAGGCTTGCTATCGCTCGCCAGGAAAAAATCGACACCTAAATGGCACGAAAGGTCTTAAAATTGACAACGAAATGGGGCGAAAGGTGTAAAAATCGCCAAACTAATGGGCCGAACGTCTTATAATCTGAAAACAAGTGGGGCATAACATGAGGGAGAAAGTGGTCCAGAAAACCGGCTCATCTCCCCTTAAAGGTTCGTGTGCTGCGTTGTGTAATTATTATGTAGGGTTTTGGTTGGTCCAGCCAGTTTGAGCAAAGCTTTTTGTAGTTTCCTCCCCAGACTCCCTTCAAACTAAATATCAAACTCGCGCAGAAGCAATCGACATTTAAATGGAGTAAAGCCTCATATATGTTTTCAAGCTAATTAGGCGAAACGTCTTATTATCTCTCAACGACTGGAGTGAAACAGTGAGGATCCAAAACGACCCACCTTGCACCAGATAGGGTTAAGGGGAGTTTTGTTCTGGACCCCTTCTCCTTAATGTTTAGCCCCATTAGTTGTGATATTTTAAGACGTTCGCTCAATTAGTTTGGCGTTTGTAAGGCCTTCTGAGCAATTTAGGTGTTGATTTTTTCGTGGCGAGCGACAGCGAGTCTGTAATTTAGGAGGAACCGGGTACAAAATTATCTCGAAAGGTTGTCTTGGGGGTATTTCTTTAAGCTTGATGGAGGTCTATGGAGGAAAAAGAATAATACATAAATAAATAAATTAACAAATAAATACAAATTTGACCACCATAATTGACCAAAGCAGTGATCAATATAGTGTAGGCTGCGTTCCTCCCAACACCACCCTCACTCGACCCTCTCACACCGGGGCCTTCCATACACACTAAAGCCGGTATCACACGAGAGATTTTATAGTCAACATTCGATGATCAACATTTTTCTGGCAACAGTTCTGGAATATTTTGCACTGGTATCGGAAACTAGACTGATGACAGATGAACTTGGGTGACCGAAATATTATAAATGTTGACGTCATAAGCTGCCAGACCAGTGTTGAGGATAAATATTGAGGGAAAAAGTGCTCGTGTGATACCGGCTTAATAACACACATAACAAAGCCACTCCAACAGCTTCCTCTCTCTCCAACACCCCTTCTCCCCTCTCTACACTCTTCAGAAAATAGGTAACGTAGAAAGTATCTACGAGGTGCCGTTGTAAAGGTTTATCCCTCAATACCTACACCTGACCTGACCTCAACAGTTACTATACCCACACACAAAGGAACTACACTATAAACCAATCTAGGCTATATAAAGGATATATAAGATCATTGGTATGTTGACAGTCATTTATTTGTCTAATTGTTCTATTAACCAGTCTAGGCTATAACAATGGTATGTAAGATCAATGGTATGTTGATAGTCATTTATTTGTCTAATTGGTATAAGATGGGTTTAGTACCACCATCATGACTTTAAGGGGGGATGGCCTTATTTATTTGATTATTGTTTTATAATGTTGTTAATGCTTAGTTTCCTCCCTAGACCTACATCAAGCTGTACACAAAAATAAAATAAAAAATAGACCCCCCTTCAAGATAAATTTGTAATTTTTTCGGTTCGGCCGAAGGTCGGTTCCTCTTATAATTAAAGGCTCGCTATCGCTCGCCAGGAAAACATCGACACCTAAATGGCACAAAAGGTCTAAATATTGACAAACAAAGAAATGGGGCGTTAAATCTTAAAATCACCAAACTAATGGGCCGAACGTCTTAAAATCTAAAAAAACAATGAGGCTTAACACAAGGAGAAGAGAGGCAAGAACAAATTGCCTCTTAAATGGGTAAATCATCAATTTGTATACGCTATTTTCATACCCATATTTTGTTAGAGTGCAGTCATAATATGATGAATTGAGGGTTGTGAAGTGGAGATGTGGGGTATGTTATTGATAAAGTACCCTACATACATACTTACATACATACATATTATATACATACATACAAACATACACGTTTTAATACCTGTTCGTCCACTGAGAGAGTGGTTTCAGTCTAACGTTCACAATTCCGGACTTCTATAGTCCGTTCATTCTAGGTTGGGCAGAAATCGTAACCCCTAACCTCTCATAACTCAAAAAGGACTAGAGCAATCAACCTAATATTTCTACCAAATAGGAAGATTTGGCTAGGTAATATGTGTATAAATTGACGACTCATTTGTTTTTGCCTTTTTGTTACAGAGGTTAGAGGTTACGATTTCTGCCCAAACTAGAATGAACGGACTATAGTCGACCCTGTTTGGTTTTTATACATTAGTCTGCACTGCTAAAATATTCTGTTGTATTTACGGCCACAGGACAGGCAGCAGTATTGCCAACATAATATTGCTAATATTTATCTTCACAACCATACCTAACCATCAACTTTACTAGTTATTTACTGGTTTATTATAGTAATTTAGAGGCATAATACAGCTACCAAACTGTAACTTTAGATACAGTTTTCTAATGTCATAGTGTACTGATAATTTTAAGGATTAAAATATTAGTGTGGAGGTCTTGCCACAGTTTACTAGGGGATTGCTGAGAAGAAACAAGGCATTGGAGATGATCATAATATTACTAATACAAATAATTATATATCTACATATCTATTACCAGATGCTATGATCCCCGAGTAGGTGGCCACGGATAATTCGCCTTCATATTCCGAAACAAATCGTTCGAGTCTCGAAATTGTTTTCGAGAGAAGGGTGCCAGCCCAACCACCCATTAGTGTGTATAGAGTGTGTGGTGCATGTGGAATGTTATCATACTGGTGGAATGGCTGTGGATGTGAATTGAGACTGTAACTAGTTAAATTAACTCAACTCATGCTGATCAAGTTATGGAATATATTATGTGCATGCAACACTGATCTGCCGCACCTCTCATGTCCCCCATTGCAGTGAGAAGAGCAGAAGTCCATGCCCTCTGCCTCTGGCCTTATTGGCCAGAGGCAGAGGGCATGGACTTTTGGGCACCTATAGGGTGGCGAACCCCGAACTTCCCGTGCACGTGTTACTACTCAGCCCGGCAGAATATAATGATTGTAATGATAGGCTAATGAGTAACTCTCTATCCATCCTATATACTGTAATGTACCGCCATCATAATAATAACCACAAACACAATCTTCCTCCCTTACTGTGAAGGTTGGTGGTGTGTTGACATAGGTCCACTTCAAGGAGCCTTAATCCATTACCGTGGCCTCCTACAGTCTTACAAGAGTCTCAGGCCAAGGCTTTGATAGGCACGTCCACTCAAATTACTCAAATCACTCAAAGTTGGAAGGTTAACTTTTTCCATGGGTTGGAAGCCGTAAGTTTCAGAACTGGACAAGTTATTGTTTTTGTGTTTCTAGAGAGTTATTTATTTCATTTTTGTCGAGATGTGCCAGTAGGATACTGGAAAGATACTTGAAGGTAGGGTGTCAGTTGTTACTTGGATTTGTAGGAGAATTGGAAAAAGTGTATTATAATGGATATATATATATATATATATATATATATATAATTATATATACAGGGTGTCCTAGGAGGAAAGGGCATAACTTTGGGAAATGATAAAACAAGGTATTCTAAGCCTAAAATGTTCTATAACAAAAAGTCCAAATCTCAACCGTTAAAAAGATATTGAAGGTTTTATATAGTGTCCTCCCCCGCCTCACTGTAATGAACTCTTCCATGTCAGATAGTTTCCAACTGGTCCAAAGTGAGCTATTATATCTATAATGATTTTGCAACTTACAGAATTATAATATCTTTACAATAACATGGTAAAATAACTGAAGTTAGATGGAGGTGTGGTAGGTACTAGGACAACTAGGCCATCCTTATGGAGAAATACTTAAGAAAATGCCATTTTCAACATGCAATATCTCTTTACTGGTTGAGATTTGGAATATTTCTTATAGAACATTTTAGGCTTAGAATATTTTGTTTTATCATTTCCCAAAGTTATACCCTTTCCTCCTGGGACACCTGTATATACGGCATATATATATATATTGAGTATATATTACAATTACACGTGAGCTACTAAATGTTTCTAATCTCTCAGTGGGGTTCGAACCGCCGATCGTCAGGACGATAGCCGACGCTTTAATCAACTACACCAGTGTCTTTTAGACTGCCGTGGTGTAGTTTATTAAAGCGTCGGCTATCATCCTGACGGTCGGCGGTTCGAACCCCACTGAGAGATTAGAAACATATATATATATATATATATATATATATATACTGTATATACAGTAGGCCTATATATATATAATGTATATATATACAGTATATATATAATTTTATTTATATATATATTTGTTTTCTCTATGTGAGTGAGGGAGATATAAGGCAGAACTGCCTGTAGCAAGTGCCTCCCCCAGAGTTAAAAAAATGACAGGGCCAAAATCAAGGAACATTCGAGCCAAAATACCAGGAGACACGGAGTTAGAAGCAATTTAAGTCATAGGAAGAGGGAAAGACTGATTCTGGGAGAGAGTTCCAGAGCTCAGCTGTTGAATAGCCGAAAGAATGAGGATATCGTTTTATTCTTGAGTTGCACAGAGTAGGGGTTGGATTGTGTTGCAAGACGGGTGCTACGTGCTCTACGAAAAGGGGGTGGTATACACTGAGAGAGCTCTGAGAAACACTGATTATTGTAATAGCGGTAGAATTGGTGAGAGAGATGCAACATTGTGACAGAGAGAGAGAGACTGCAGAGAATTGGTGAGTCGACGTGAGTTAATGAGACGGAAAGCTTACTTTTCTACTTTGTCTAGAAGTGCTGTGTGAAAGGATCCTCCCCACACATGTGAACAATACTCAATACATGGATGCAATGTGCCCCTGTATAGAGCAAGAAGCTGCGCAAGGGTAAAGAACCCCTGGCCTAGAGGTAGTTGAGCACACCCTGGTTCCGGGAAGCTGTTTTAGCAAGAGTGGTAAAATGACCTTTCCAAGAGAGATCAGAAGAAAAAGAGACACCAAAAATATTAAGAGAAGATGAATGGTTGATTTGTATATTGTTGAAGAGTAGGTCATAGTTTTCTGGAAGGGGGCGACGAGTAGAAAGATGGAGAACTTAAAGTAACAAGGTTCTCTCTGCCCCAATTATATATATATATATATATATATATATATATATATATATATATATATATATATATATATATATATATATATATATGTTAGTAAAGACAGGTAATAAATTTTCTTTAATACATACGAGGTTGAAAGAAATGGCAATTTCTGCGTTGGAAATTTTATTATTCAAAGTTTCCAGGTCTCTGATGAGTTTTCGCTAGCATGTCCACCCAACCAACCCGGAAAACAAAATCAAATTAATGATTTACTACAAATCCCCCAAGACCTCCAACCTCGTTCTCCGCAACAAACCTGCCTCCACCAAGATAAAGAGCCCGATGACCGACGATCACGTCATTTACCAACATACCTGTAATTATGAGGACTGTGGACCTCATTCCTATATTGGTATGACGCAGACTCGTCTTTCACGTCGGCTAACTCTTCACCTTCAGGCTGGAGCCATCAAAGACCACTATCTCACCCCTAACCACCCTCACCTCACACGCAACGAGTTAGAGAAACACACCACCATACTCGATAAAGAAAGTGACCCAAGGAGATTACCTATACTCGAAGCTTTATATATCCAAGCCTTACATCCCAACATCAACAACCAAACTCTGGACCTTCAGATCCTTCCTTCTGCCAAAAGGCACTTTCCTACAGGACCTAACACCCCCCCTCACCCCCCGGTGCCCTTGACGCAGCCCCCCGCGCTACCTCCTTCAGCTTCGTCTTCCGCAGGCACCACACAACTTAGGCCACGCCCCTCGACACGCAGCCAATCAGCTTTGACCCCACCAACCAACCACCATCCCGCATCCAGTGCGCATGCGTGAAGCGGTTCCCACCTTTCTCTTTTCCAGAATCCCCCTCCACCATTAGTAGATTTTTGCCCCTTGTTTTTCGCCTCCTCTGATCCTCCACCCTCTATATATACCCTTCCTGTTTACCTTTTATATCATTCCATCCTTACTTGATAATGCTGGTTGTCCAGTGAAACGCGTCGTATATCCTGTATCATCATTTACATTTATGTAACCCTGTACCACCTTGAATTTTGCTCATCTCCTTCATCTACTTCCTGCCACCAAGCGAAAACTCATCACAGACCTGGAAACTTTGAATAATAAAATTTCCAACGCAGAAATTGCCATTTCTTTCAACCTCGTATGTATTAAAGAAAAAAAAAAAATATATATATATATATAATTATATATATAAATATATATATACAGTATATATATATATATATATATATGTATATATATATATATATATATATATATATATATATATATATATATTAATGATGATATCGGTGAGATGTCCTCCAGGATAACGTATTTTCAAAAGGAAAGGGTAGCCAAAAAAAGGAAGATCCCCATCTTCATATTTATTGCAATATTTCGTACTCTGCGTCCATCATCAGGTCAGTACACGATCCTATAAAATGAAATTACCATACATAAAATTTCGTAAATAGAAAGATATATATATATATATATATATATATATATATATATATATATATATATATATATATATATATATATATATATATATATATGTTAGTAAAGCCAGGTAATAAATTTTCTTTAATTCACACGAGGTTGAAAGAAATGGCAATTTCTGCGTTGGAAATGTTATTATTCAAAGTTTCCAGGTCTCTGATGAGTTTTCGCTGGGTGGCAGGAAGTAGATGAATGAGATGAGCAAAATTCATGGTGGTACAGGGTTACATAAATGTACATGATACAGGATATATGACGTGTTTCACTGGACAACCAGCATTATCAAGTAAGGGTAGAATGATATAGAAGGTAAACAGGAAGGGTATATATAGAGGGTGGAGGATCAGAGGAGGCGAAAATCAGGGGGCAAAAGTCTCCTAATGGTGGAGGGGTATTCTAGGAGTGCAAAAGGGGGAACCGCTTCACTCAGGCGCACTGGATGCGGGATGGTGTTGGTCGGTTGGCGGGGTCAAAGCTGATTGGCTGCGTGTCGAGGGGCGTGGCCTAAGTTGCGTGGTACGTGTGGCGCCGGCAGAAGATGAAGCTGAAGGAGGTAGCGCCGGGGGCTGCGTCAAGGGCACCTGGGGGGGAGGGGGGGCGTTAGGTCCTGTAGGGTAGTGCCTTTTGGCAGAAGGAAGGATCTGAAGGTCTAGAGTTTGGTTGTTGATGTTAGGATGTAAGGCTTGGATATATAACGCTTCGAGTATAGGTAATCTCCTTGGGTCACTTTCTTTATCGAGTATGGTGGTGTGTTTCTCTAACTCGTTGCGTGTGAGGTGGGGGCGGTTGGGGGTGAGATAGTGGTCTTTGATGGCTCCAGCCTGAAGGTGAAGAGTTAACCGACGTGAAAGACGAGTCTGCGTCATGCCAATATAGGAATGAGGTCCACAGTCCTCCTAATTACAGGTATGTTGGTAAATGACGTGATCGTCGGTCATCGGGCTCTTTATCTTGGTGGAAGCTGGTTTGTTGCGGAAAACGAGGTTGGAGGTCTTGGGGGATTTGTAATAAATTATTAATTTGATTTTGTTTTCCGGGTTGGTTGGGTGGACATGCTTGGAGATTATTTCTTTTAAGACGGCCTCGTCATTTTTGTGTTCAGAGGACATGTAATTGCGGTAGAAGATCTTAATTTCATTGGGGGGGTCAATGTTGGGAGGGTTTTGGGTGTACCATTTTTCAAGATGGTGGTTGATGGTGCTGGAGATGTCGGAGTTGGAGTATCCATTATTCACTAAAACTTGGGATAGTCTTTCTAGTTCCTGGTGGGTGTCGGCCCAGGTAGAGCAGTGCGTGAGGGCTCTCCTTACATAGGCGGAGATGGAGGATAGAAGATAACGGCGGGGGCATTCACTATCGCCGTTGAGGCATTGTCCTGTGTTAGTTGGTTTAGTGTAGACGGTGGTTTTGAACCCATGGTCGTTCAGAGCTACGAGGATGTCGAGGAAGGGGAGTTGTCCATTGTTTGATTTTTCAAAGGTGAAGTTATGTCCGGAGGAGGTCATGAAGCGACGCTGGAGTTCCTGTAGTTCGTGGAGGTCCTTGATTTGCACGAAGATGTCATCCACGTATCTACAGTAGACGGCGGGTCGTTGGGCAGCTAGGAGCTCTTCCTCGATGGTACCCATAAAAAAGTTCGCAAAAAGAACTCCTAGGGGGCTGCCCATCGCCACACCGTCTATCTGCTTGTACATGTTGCCCCGGGGGCAAAGGAAGGGGGCCTCCTTGGTACACAGCTCCAATAGTGTTTTCAGGGCCTTCTCCGGGATGTCCAGTGTTGGGGTATCATCATGTATCATCATGTACATTTATGTAACCCTGTACCACCATGAATTTTGCTCATCTCATTCATCTACTTCCTGCCACCCAGCGAAAACTCATCAGAGACCTGGAAACTTTGAATAATAAAATTTCCAACACAGAAATTGCCATTTCTTTCAACCTCGTATGTAAACCCTTGTCTAGCGGGTGCTCTGTGGCCGTTTTGGGCCTTTCCGGGCCGTTCTGAC
>CM064493.1:54545495-54547995 GCA_032716605.1 Paralithodes platypus | reverse complement strand
ATCAAAGACTCCGCCATTGCCTCACTACACAAACACCAAGCATTTATCAGCTGAGATTTGCGTTTCAAGCACAAGAGTCCTGATATTTGCCGAGCCACATAGGCTGCCTGAACGTAGTTATCAGTATCTTCAGTGTCTATGACAACTGCTTCTGTATACCCTTCTGACCACAGCTTACCATAAAGAGTGAACAGAGCTGTGTCTGCTTCTGCATGGGCGTATGTGAGATTCTGCAAAACTTCATCTGTGGTGAGATTCCTTGCTGGTTTGCCAACAACACAGTGTATGAGCTGAATAGTGGTTGTAGATGCCTTTCTATTGAAAGCAGCTATGATAAATGCTTGAAGGCGAACTTTATTCTCTGGCTTAGCATGAAAGTCTCTATTAGAAGGAAATTTGTCCTCTGACTTCATAAACACATTGCAAATGGACTGATTTTTGTTACGGTGTTGTCGTTCACTATCTTTGATGGAGAAGTCTTGCTCGTACGAGTCATTAACCAAGATAACACATTCTGCATTCGAATGTCTATTCAGGACAAAGTTCACAAGTTTCTCACCATAGTCTCCCCACGTTAACTTGGTTCCATCTGCTTTTTCTCTGTCTTCAGTAGTAGGCGTTGTTAGACGCCAGATTAGCCCCATGTCTACTATTGATGTGTAAATATCAGGGTACGGTATGGATGTCATTGTCAGTTTTTCCTGTAGCTTACTCTTCTGCATTTTGCGCATAGTACCATTTGCATTGAAAATTGAAAGGCACTCATCTGTTACTCGATGCTGCAGTAAGTCTTCCATCTTTAAGCCGTCACTTGCCTCAACAAGTTTGATGACCGAGGTAAATGCCTTACTCTCCATTTCTTCAGTTGTCTGTTTCAGGGTTTCACTTGCTGTCTTCTCGTTTTCTTGAGTTGCAAAATTGCCTCTTTTACTACGTGGTATTCGAGCATTGAGGGACTTTGTTTTGGAATAGACTCTTTCATTTACAAATTCCTCCACTTTTCTTTCTCCATCGGCCTTTGCAGACTTCAGATCAGCAAAGAGAGCTGGAGAGGCTTGAATTCCAGATTGTAGGGATCTTAGTGTCAGATCTGATTGGTCAAATGGATCACAATGGAACTCGGTACTGATATCCTGCACAGATTGTTCATCTATCTTCATCTTACTTGGGGCACAATCTGCATGCTTTCTTGAACCTCGTCTCTTGTGATTTGCGTGACGATGAACACAGCCTCTTATCCGGTTGACGTTGTTAACATTCCGCGTGTTTGACAGGAGTTGCTTCTCATTCTTTAGAATAGCCAACCATCCACTTTCCTTTATTCTTTTATTCCTTTATTCATCGTTGACTCTATCCATATGTCAAGGGCAACACAAGAGTAGGGTTTACTGGTCATTGATTGTGCAAACATGCCACTCTCCATGAATTGTGCTTGGATATGGGCAAGACTTTCTAGGACTGCTATGAAATCTGGAAGATGGCGCCCATATCTATCGTTGTCATAAATATGCATCCAAGGAAGCATCAACTTCAGTGAAGACCTGAACTCGATCCAGTTTCTTGTCCTTATAGCATGTATATTTTGAGTCAGTGTCTCTACCATCTCCAAGAATGAAATCCAGAATTCTGCTAGTGGAGCACCATCTAAGTTCTGGAATAGGGAGTCAACGAGCCCCTTGAGATCGGCATTGCTCTCTAACTCAGCATGTGCATCATTAAGTTCTTGTTAGTCTACTGAACTGCATAACTTATTGAGAGATGCCTGGATATCTTCACACAGAGTGGCACCCTCCAAATGTTTGTCTAGTGCATGTTGGAGTAAAGAGTCGAAGGCAACGCACACCGCGGTTGAAGTGTTTTCCATGCAGAGCTTGATCCACGGATCCATCTGCAACGACGCCTGCAGCCACCAGTACATCTGAAATGCCTGAGCCTTTGAACCTTTTGTAGATTGCATTGATGAAAGACATTTGGATATGAAAGGGCCCCATGAATGTCAATATGTCAGCAAATATCTCTGGATTCTCACTTTTCAATTCTAGCAATAATGCGTAGACAGGATGATCACCGACGATAATGGAAAATGGCATATTCTTGTAATCAATTGCCTTTGCAAGCTTGCACAGGGCATCATACAGAATGGTCTTGCTTGGTGGATCAGGATAAGTCATATGATAAATCGCTTGACTTTTCTGGGTTTCTGGTGATAGCGTGGCCTGGAAGCCAGAAAAGGCTGGTACAGTCTGGTCTTCTGGCTTTGGTCTTGTTCCGTCTGCCTTAGCTCGGGCCATTGCATGGATGACACCTCTCATTCTTTGAGGAACTGTGTCCAGATGTTGTTCATCCGTTATCCTTGGTCTGATGGGTGGTTCACCGCGTTGGACTGTTTTGTATGGTTCTAGTCTTTGCCCCGGGCTCCCAAGTTCTTTCAGGCTATCACAGAGGTACGAAGGCAAGGTGCTATTGCGACCTGGTCTATCATTCATCTAGGGTAGGTAGA
>CM064493.1:54423905-54545395 GCA_032716605.1 Paralithodes platypus | reverse complement strand
TGGTGCTTCTCCAGACTCTAATAACGGTGCTAATACTGAGTCCCCGAGAAGTTGCTGGTACTAGACTCTCCACCGTATCAGCTTTCAGCACCTTCTCGTGACCGTTCCTCCGCTTATTTGAAGACTGTTGGTTAGGCTGTGACTCCCTGGATGCGAGAGATCTGGTTACAACACACGCCATTGGTTGCACCTGACACTTCTCAACCCACTCCTGTTCCTCCCTACTCACGTCGGCCGGCTCCTAGGCAACGACTAAGGGTGAAACCTTAGAAGCAGGCACCGCAAAGTCATTGCCGAGAAGGAGGTCGACGCCCCCAACAGGCAATTTCTCCACGATTCCCACATCCAGTTCGCGAGTCACACCGTCAACTTCAAGCTCCATTCTAACAAGCGGGTATGACCTAGTTGCATTAACTCCCTGCACCACAACTACCCACGCCGCATTTATGGGTCTACCAGTGAAATTCTTCAAGAGTGTCTGAGAGGCACCTGTGTCACGCAAAAGCTGTATCTCAAGCATTCTCCCCAAGATCGACGCACCTGACAAATTCTACGACAAGGCTTTCAGCACAAATAGCCGACTAAAACATTTGTGTCTGAGGGAAGAAGTTGAATTCATCAACCTCTGGGACAACTTCTACAACCAGCCTACTCTGTTCCGCAAGGATGGCACTCATCTAAACCCTGTGGGTTCAGCACGCATGGGTCGTCTCCTACACGAAGCAGTCCGCAGCCATGGATCAAAAAACGCCATCCGAGAAGAAGCAGCAGTGACATAAATCATCCAACGCCAAGAAAAAAACAGAGGCAACCGAGGACCACCAGCGATAAGGACCGAAGACAGCGAGGACCGAGGACAGCCATGAACATAAATGTAGATCCGACAAGAACCAAAATATTATTAAAGAGCGTTCCGTGAGTTCTAAAATAAAAAATTAAATGTTTTTCTATGCAAACGCTCGTAGCATACGCAATAAATTTTCAGATTTAGAGGAGCTAGTGTTTACAGAAAATTATGATGTGATTGGCATAACAGAATCTTGGCTCAATACAGAAGATAGAGACTTTTTAGCAGAGTATTCACTTCCCGGTTATGTAATGTTTGAGAAAAGCCGAATAAATCGAAATGGAGGTGGCGTTTTACTTTATATCAAAGAAAGTCTTAACCCTACCCTCTTGTCAAAACCTCAAATTGTGAACGTCGACGCATCTTTTGTGCTAATAAAGAATAATAAAGGTACCAAAATAATACTTGCATTAATATACAGACCTCCAGCTCACTCAGTGCAAACTGACCGAGAAATTTACGAACAAATTGCAGATGTAAGTAACTCACAAGATACCGTAATTTTTGGTGACTTAAATTTACCTGTGACCAAGGGGCGATACTCTTACTTCACACTCCGGACATGACTTGTATACGAACTTACAAGAGAGTTCGCTTTATCAATTTGTTGGAACGCCGACCCGTGGTAATAACGTTCTTGACATTGTACTTGCAACAAAAGAAGAATTAATAGAGAATTTGAATGTTGGTGATGAATTCAGTAACAGCGACCATCGTACGATAACTTTCACTTTAAAGTTTACTAGTAACGAACCAAATAGTAGCATCGAAAAAGTCCCTAATTTCAAGAAAGCAAACTTCCATAAACTTAGAGCTATGTTTAAAGAAACTGACTGGAGCTTTTTAATTCACAATAACGGCATAAATACATCTTGGAAGTTATTCGAAGCCACTTACCTAAAAGCAGTGCAAGACTGCATACCATCGAAAACTCGGCGTCCAGGCCATAATAATAAGCCCAAATGGTGGAATAAAGATATTTCAAACTGCCTGCTTGCTAAAAAATTTGCTAATGATAGATTAAAATCCTCACAAAATGACGAAGAACGGCTGAAATTTGTAGAGCTACGACGCAAAGCCAAAAAGTTAATTAAGCAAAGTAAAAAGACCTTAGAGTTACATATTGCGAATCAAAGTAAAACAAACCCGAAAGAATTCTATAGTTATATCAGAAAGAAAAAAGTCGTTACTTCAACTGTTGGACCGTTAGTCGATGAAAATGGAGAATACACCAAAGACGAAGAACAAATGAGTAATGCCCTCAATACCTTCTTTGCATCAGTTTTTACAACAGAAGACCTCAGTGATATCCCTACACCATCGCCGATTCAGATTGATAATTCAGATGTTCTAAGCAATATCACCGTTACAGAGAGAGATGTATTGAATTGTTTAGATAAACTCAAGGTAAATAAAACGCCTGGACCTGATACAATCTCGCCTAGAGTTCTAAAGGAAGCTAAGGATGAGCTCTCTAAACCACTGACATTACTATTCAATAAATCCTTGCAGTCTGGAACTATGCCCGATCAGTGGAAGCTAGCCAACGTAACACCGATATTCAAAAAAGGCAGCAAATCCCTACCCAGTAACTATCGTCCAATTAGCTTAACCTCAGTTGTATGTAAAATGCTAGAAACGGTCATACGAGACAGACTCGTAAATCACTTAGAGGAAAATAACATACTTAAAGATACTCAACACGGCTTTCGTAAAAAACGTTCCTGTTTAACAAACCTCTTAGACTTCTTCCACGATATCCTCAACCTCTACGATGAGAGTAAAGCTGTAGATATTATATACCTTGATTTTCAAAAGGCCTTTGACAAAGTTCCCCACAAACGTTTACTGCTAAAACTAAAAGCGCATGGAATACAAGACGGTGTGTTGAAATGGATAGAAAATTGGCTCAGCGACAGAAAGCAAAGAGTAGTCATAAACGGTAAGGCATCAAAATGGACCAATGTAAGTAGCGGGGTACCCCAGGGATCGGTACTAGGACCAATTCTCTTTCTAATTTACATCAACGACATAGATGAGGGTCTCACCTGTACAATCTCAAAATTTGCTGACGATACAAAAATTGCAAATAGCATACTCTCAAAAGAACAAGTTGACGATATGCAACACAATCTAGATAAATTGTCATGTTGGGCCCAAATTTGGCAAATGAGTTTCAATGCGGATAAATGTAAAGTACTACATGTCGGATACCTAAATGAGAAAGCAAAACTATTCGATGAATGGCACTCAGCTTAAGAATGTAAACAGAGAAACCGATCTGGGAGTAACAATATCGAGTAACCTAAAACCGAGTCAACAATGTTCAGAAGTTGTTAAGAAGGCAAACAAAATAATTGGCTTTATAGGCAGGTCATTTGAGCATAAATCCAAAGAAGTTATCCTAACCCTTTACAATTCATTAGTCCGCCCTCTTCTGGAATACTGCGTTCAATCCTGGTGCCCTTATTACCAAAAAGATATAAACAAGCTAGAACGAGTTCAACGTAGAGTTACCAAAATGATACCTAGCCTAAAGAACAAACCATACGAAGAGCGTCTTAGAGAATTAAATCTATTCCTTTAACCCAGCGCAGATTAAGAGGTGACTTAATTCAAGTGTTCAAAATCATCAAAGGCATCGACAATATGAACTGTAGTAAGTACTTCACTATCGACCAATCTAATTACACGCGGGGAAACGGTTGCAAAATTATTGGTAAATCTTTTAACTCACACGAATCTAAGAATTTCTTCTTCAATCGAGTTGTCAACTTGTGGAATGGGCTTCCCCGAAACGTTATAGACTGCATCACCGTTGATTCATTTAAACTCCGCCTAGACAAATATCTCGCATCAAACCCGCGACTGACTGCGTTTGTAAATGAATAACTTTATTTTATCCCCCCCTCAGTTACTAACCCATCTGTCCCCTACTAACTTCCTAATCCTGCCACGGACATTAGTTCCAGGGCAGTAATTCCCTTTCCAATGTTCCCTTACCCACTCTAAACCACTGTTTGGACACTTGATCCTCAGTGTTTTGGAGGACAAGCAACCTAGAAGGGTCACTAGATCTGTTGTTGCTTGATTTCCTTTGTACTCCTTTGTACCCCGTGCTTCTTGCCCCCCCACTTCACGCAGCCATGCCCTCTATGGTCGCAAAAGGCACCGCGGACAGGGTTCGAGCCTTCCGAATCCTTCTTCACTGGCGGTGCTCCATCCTCTGATCTTATGCCTCCAGCAAACACAGAAGACTTCTGGAACACCCCAATGCTGCGAGCCAATGACACAGCCGCCGTGGGAGGTCTGCTCGACCAGCTTTTGCCATGTGCCCCTCTTTGTGACAGTGATAACACTCAAATTTCACCTTGGACTTATATTGAGGTGTAAAAGTCCCCTGACCCTTCTTAAACGGGGCGGTGGTAGGTTTGTGATCAGTCTTGGTGTCTAGCTTTTACATTTATGTGTGTCCATATTCCGGGGAGGGGGAGGGTAATGCTCCTTAACGCCTACATCGTTTCTCTGTGCAGAGCTGAACCCCCGAATTAGTGACAACCGAAGATCAGCCATCTCTGCTGCTTCTACGAGAGTTCTTGGGTTCTTCTCTTTAAGGTTTAAAGTCAAGTCGCCGCCCGTACACTTATAAAACTGCTCTAGAAGCATCAACTGTTTCATCTCATCAAACGTAGTTGTCTTCTCTGATCTGAGCCAGTTTCGCATAGCGTCGGACAGGTCCCGGGCGTGCTCCAAGAAGGTACTGTCTCGCCCCTTAGTCACACCCCGGAACTTTAACCTATATGTCTCGGGTTGTAGCTCGTATGCCCGCAGGACAGCCTCCTTGAGCTCCTCATAACAACGCAGGACTCCAAAGGCAGTGTATCGTAAGCCTTGAGCCCCTTACCTACGAGTCTAGAGGACACAAAGGCCGCCCACTTAACTTCAGGCCACTGATGCTCCCGGCACTTCTTCTCAAATCTATTGAAAAACTCTGTGACACCAGACTCGTCAAATACAGGGACCAGTTTGAGAAGGTGCGACAGAGACTGATCATGCGCATGGTCTCCAGTACCGAGTCGCTGTCCCGTCATCTCAACACGAGACTTCTCTAAATCCATGTCGGCACGATATCTTGTAGATTCTAGTTCAGTCCTAAGCTCAGCTTCCCTCGTCTGTTGCTGCATCCTAGCCAGCTCTTTTCTCTCTTCTATCTTAGCTAGCTCGAGCTGAAAGAGCATCTCCGGGGTCAAACCTTGAGGAGGAGGAGATGCAATGATGTTGGAAATACCCGGTGATCCCCCCAGGGGCAAACCACCCTGCCAGTCACTACCAACCTGCGGAAGCGTGCTCAGGGTCGGTACTCCAATAGGAGGATTGGGAGTCGAGTGAAGGGGAGGCTCGGCCAAAGGGCTCTGAGCACTCACCCTACCTTGTACGCCAGTCACCCCACCCAGCACACACATCATCAGGTCATCCTTGGTCATGCCACTAGTACGTACATGACCGATAGCTGCGGCTAAGCACTGGAGACCGTACCGATTCATACCCACCAACCGGTCGGAAGTAACAGGCCATTGTAAAAAATTCCTTGCATCCTCCTCACTGTTCACCAAGTTAACAACCTGCCCATGCTGCTGCTCCTCAGCTTCTACATCACATACTGTGTCTTCATCCTGCACTGATCCGCTATAAGACATGATGCTCACTGAAGATTTTTCACTTTGATACACAAAAAAGAAGTACCCCAAACTCTTATACCACAATATTCACAATAACAAATTCTCGGAGACAGCTTAAGTGCTATATTACTTTGCTAAAAAAATAATTCTTGCATGTCCTCAAAAAATATTCCACAAAATCAACAAATGTTCACTGCCTAAACTGTGAGAAAAATCTGCACAATAACCTGCAATTATATGTCAGTTCACCAAATCCTGAGCTAGGTCGCCATTTGTTACGATCGGGTCTCGTATAAATCAGTGGCTCTTATACATTGGACTAGACTGGCATAAATGCAACAACGGAAACGCTAGATCCAACTCCTGATATATAATCCCGTCGAACAAAGAACACATATACCCTCCAGAGTTATATCTGTGATAGCGGGGTATCTTAACTCTCAGTATCTATGTGCTTCTACTATAGGCTGATGTTCTCTGAAACAGCCTATTACCTATAACATAATGGTTGCTTAGTTATGGTACACAAGGAAAAGATAGTTAACTTAATTAAATCACAAGAGTGATCTAATGCAAACAAGAAGAAGGTTTACTTAACGTTACTTTAATCAATAATATCTGTCACTCCTTTATGAAAGAAAGTGTTGTAAAGTCCTCAAGCACCGAACAAGGAATCTTCTGAATAATGTCGGATGCTACTAAGAAGAACGTATCGGAAATGGAACCACAGAATAGCAGGAGGCAGGACAATGCACGTGTAGGCTAAATACACAAAAAGGCTGGACCTATAATGTTATTGGACACAAGAATATTATAAGCGGTGCAACAGTAATAATGCTCGCCACGAAAAAGTAGTACTCCTATTAACAAAACCGGTCTATGCTGGTTGTGTCTCTCTACAGCAACCTAGACCTCAAAATGCTTGTGTAGAAATAATGGGTATGCATAAAAGAGTATATGATCTAATCCAGCTAATGTCTACCTGGGTTAATAAAGTCTAGCTGGGATGCGCAAAGGTACATAATTCTGGTGGAGCAAGGCAGCTCCTAGCCTAGTGTGGACCTTGGGTCTGTGCGGCCTGATTACGTTAATATGAAGGGGTGCTCTCTTGAGGATTCTCGATCACAAGTATCGAGTATCCTTCTGGCGACCCTCAAAAGTAAAACCAAATAGAGTTAGAACAGTGTTGGGTGGATTAGGCAAGCAGCCCTCACGCACTACACAGTCTAAACTCCAAGATACACAGACAAAAGATCCACCCAGGTAACCCACAGAATCCGTAGTGTCGTGCAGCTCAAAAGTAGCCTACACACAGTGAAAACACCAACAGCAAGGTACCTGATCCCTAGTCTAGCATTATTTAACCCTGTAGAAACATTAGTGATTGATGGAGACAGTCCGAGCAATACAATCTCCCAAAAAGACAACGACTCTCTTCAACCTTAGCCTAGTACATAAGAAATGTGAGATCCAGCATATAATACAGTCTGGCCACCAATTCAAGGTGTGGATGCAGGGAACCAGAGGGGGATTGATATTAATAAAAGGTGAGGAAGTAGTGGAAATGATAGAGGCAGTAGGAGAGAAAGATTCTAAGACAAGAGTGTGGAACAGTTCATGGGAGATGCTTAGAGTATGCTGTCTGGGAAGGATCTCACAAGGATATTCCCAGGGACCGCCTCGCTGGAGTCCCAGTTCGCAGGAATGGCACGAGGGCACGCGACAGTAGCCCAGTAAGCAGCCGCCTAGTAGGCAGTGTTAGGCAGGAGGCAACGAATCCCGCGAGGCCTATGTAAGGGGGCCAGCTACGCGCCACACTCACCACCAAGTCACACCACCTGGTCTCTCTCTCTCTCTCTCTCTCCCGCTCGCCTTCCCATCATTCAACTACTTAACACAATACTTTCAATTGACTAAATAAAATAGAAAGGATTGTGACAGACGAAAATAAAGAACAGTTCTGAACTGTCTGCAACACAAGCTTTCTCGAGAAGGAAAGTGCACAATGATAGGTAGGCTGTAGCTACATTCTCTGCCCTGGCGAGTCCTAACGAGTAAGCCATGCGGTTCTGGGGGAAGCGGTGAGCGTCACAGTAGGCACCAGCCTAACAGGGCGGTACTCGCGGGGAGTGCTAGGTGGCTGATAAGGAGAGCTGGAACTCATGTTTCACCACCTGGCCTCTCTAGCTGATCCTTTCTGTGCCTCATCAAAATCGAGGGCAACCCCAGCCTGCCCTCCAAAACACCTTCTCCTCCTATCATTACATTATATTACAAACACCTTACATACTGCACTATCTTTTCTAAACAAATTATGACACAATCACGACCCGTCTCGGAGTCCCCAGGGGAGGGGGACCAGAAATGCCGCCATCAGTTTGACCCCTGGAAACGATTCCCCTAAATGCCCTGGATAACTACCTTTTACTCTCACTATAAATTTCTGAAACATTCGTGGCCTTTCCTCTAACTTCCACTCTGTGGAACACCATACCTCTCCTCTGCCAACCCTGATATTCTCTTTCTCACCGAAACTCAGGTGTCTGGGACTACTGACAAGAAACCCTTCTCTGTATCCTCCTACTATCTCTATCCTCAGTTTCAAGCCAAAGGTAGATGTTACGTATCTGTGCGCAACAATCTCGCTTTCTCTCATGTTTCCAACTTAGACTCTTCTGAATTCTGAACTCTCTGGCTAAAGCTTTCTTGTCACTCTCAAACTAAATATTTCTGTACTGTTTATCTCTCCCCTAATTCTACTGACTATCCAAAATTCTTTGACTATCTAACTTCTAAAGTGGAACACATTCTATTCATCTCTCCTTTCGCACAAATCTTCATCCTAGGAGATTTCAACGTTCACCACCACCAATGGCTCTCCTCTGTTTCCACTGACCAACCTGGTGAACAAGCCTACATCTTTTCTATCCTAAATGACCTAGAGCAGCTAGTCCAGCAACCCACCCGCATCCTGGATCGCTTCGGAGATCGGCCCTACATTCTTGATTTATTTCTAACCTCTAACCCTTCTGCTTATACTAAAAATCTTTTCCGTCTTTTGGGCTCCCTTTACCATAAACTAATATCCGTCACCAGTCCTATTTCTCCAGTACGGCCACCCGATCCTCCCAACCGGCGGCGCTTGTGGCACTTGGCGCTGCCGACTGGGAGGCTCTTCGGCAGTACTTCTTTGAATTCCCATGGAAAGACTTTTGCTTCCGTGGCCGGGAACCCTAGGAGAGTGCTGAACGCATTACCGAGATAATCCTGTCGGGCATGGAGGCGTACATTCCATTTTCTTTCTCTCAGTCTAATGCAAAACAAATCTTGGTTTACTCACGCTTGTTCTACTGCTGTCCGCAACAAGGAGGAAGCATTCAAACGGTACCGACGCCTCAAAACTCAAGAATCTCATTCTTCCTATGTTTCTGCCCATAATCAAGCCAAATCTGTTCTTCGAATTGCCAAGCACTCTTTCATCAATAATTAATGCACTGAACTATCCAACTCTAGCTCTTCCCAAGCTTTCTGGCATCTAGCCAAAAACCTCTTCAACAATTTTTCTTCCTCGTCTTTCCCTCCCCTTTTCCACTCTGATGGCACAACCATCACTTCTTCCTCTGACAAAGCTGAACATTTTGCTCAAACTTTTGCTAGAAACTCCACTTTAGATGATTCCAGTGCAATTCATCCCTCTCTACCCCCCTCTCTCCTACTTTTGCCTAATATCCTAATCTCTTCTAAAAATGTACTTTCTACCCACTCTGTGCTTAATACTAAGAAGGCGTTCGGTCCGGACGGTGTTCCTCTTGTTGTACTTAAAAACTGTGCTTTCGTGCTGACTCCCTCCCTGCCTAGGCAAACTCTTTCGTCTCTGTCTCTACTCTAACGTCTTCCCTTCTTGCTGGAAGTTTGCTCTCATTCAACCTGTCCCAAAGAAGGGTGACCGCTCTTAACCCTCCAACTATCGTCCAATTGCTCTCATCTCTTGTATCTCTAAATTTTTTGAAACTATTCTTGCATCCAAATTTCTTAAGCATTTCTCTTCTCATAATCTACTCTCAGATCGCCAGTATATGGCTTCCTTAAGGGTCGCTCTACTGGTGATCTTCTTTTATATCTTACTAACTCTTGGTCATCCTCCTTTCGGGACTTCGGAGAGACCTTTTCTATTGCACTAGACATATTGAAGGCCTTCAATAGAGTCTGGCACAAATCTTTAATTTCTAAACTACCCTCCTTCGGTTTTTATCCTTCTATCTGTGCCTTTGTCTCTAATTTCCTTTCCGGTCATTCCATAGCTGCGGTTGTGGACGGCCATAGCTCACTTCCTCATCCTATCAATTCCGGTGTTCCTCAGGGCTCTGTCCTATCTCCCATTCTCTTTCAAATTTTCATAAATGATCTTCTCAACTGTACCTCCAGTCCCATCCATTCATACGCAGACTACTCTACCTTACACTACTCAATTAGTTTTCTTGAACACCCCAACCAGCAATCCCTCAAAAACAAACGTAATGAAGCCATGCAACATTTATCTTCTGATCTAACTACTATTTCCAATTGGGGCAGAGAAAACCTTGTTACCTTTAATACTTCCAAAACCCAATTTCTTCATCTTACTACCCATTCGGAACTTCCAGAGGACTATCCCTTACTCTTCAACAATACAAAAATCAATCCTTCATCTTCTCTCAATATTCTCAGTGTCTCCTTTTCTTCTGCTCTCACATGGAAGGACCATATTACCAGTCTTGCTAAGGCAGCCTCCCAGAAGCTGGGTGTGCTAAACTGCCTCAAGGGGTTCTTTACCCCTGTGCGCTTCTTGCTCTGTACAGGGGCACAGTGCATCCTTGTATTGAGTATTGTTCACATGTGTGGGGAGGATCCTCTCACATCGCACTCCTAGACAAAGTAGAAAGGAAAGCCTCCCGTATCATTAACTCCTGTCCACTCACCAACTCTCTGCAATCTCTCCCTCTTCGCCGCAATGTTGCATCTCTGTCGCTAGTCTATCGCTACTACAATAACCATTGTTCCTCAGAGCTTTCCCAGTGTATACCACCTCTTCTACGTATGGTATGCAGTACCCGTCTAGCAACACAATCCCACCCCTACTCAGTGCAACTCTCCAATCCAAGAGTGAAACGCTATTCTCAGTCTTTCTTCTATCCAACTGCTGAGCTCTGGAACTCTCTCCCAGAATCAGTCTTTCTATCTTCCTATGACTTAAATTGCTTCAAACTCCGTGTGTCCAGGCATTTTGACTTGAACGTTCCTTGATTTTGGCCCTGTTACTCTTTAAATTCTGGGGGAGGCACTCGTTACAGGCAGTTCTGCCTTTTGTCTCCCTCATTCACATAGAACAAAAAATATACATATATACATATATGTAATTAGATATAAATACTTTCAATGCGATGACAAATTATTATCTTGTATTTTTGGCATAATTGAATAAAACTATTTTAAAAGTGTCATATAAAAATGAAAGTTCCGTTATCGTACTGAAGCCTGAAGGTAGTGTAATTCAAACATTGGGACAATTATTTACACAAAACTCGACAACTTAATAAATCATTAGATCAAAATGTACATCTGTTGACAGAAGTCTGTGAGTACTTACGATTATTCTTAATGCAAATATATCCATTCAGATTGATATGTGGGTCTAATCTCCTATACTTTATAAATGGCCAGAGATAGGACAGAGTACACAATCACAGTGTATAAGCATATATCTCTAAGCTACAAATCGAGTGCAAACATAGGTATTGAAGGTTACTCATCTAATTATAAGTAGTTACTGTTAAAGGATTGGATACATACAGTATATATACAAGTCAACGGTAAGGATGTAGAACCTGGAAAAGGCAGAACATGGATATGGAAGGGGAGAGCACGGGGAAGTGTTGTTGGTAATTTCTGACATTAACCCTTTCACGCACATATGACGCAGAGGTTGGCAGATTAGCAATAAGAAATAGTTCTCTCACTCTTATAATTACCTCTCCAAAATTAGTTTTCTGCACACAGCTAACTCAAAGACAACTGCAGAGGTTGAAGTAACTAAACTAAAGGTTTCTAAATATCCCTGATGGTAACAAAGGCTTTAAAGTATCCCCAATAGGCTCAAAATCGCGTCATATGTCGGAGAGGGTTAAGGTAGAAATGTAAATCTTTGATATTATAGAAAGAGGGATCTATAATACTTAGAACGTTATATTTTCGTACAGAGATATGCAAGGGGTAGAGGTTTGTATTGTTGATTTTAAGTCTTTAAATAGGGATCTCAATATAGAGAAAAACAAATTAGCACGAGGTTCAATGCTCTTCTATCTCAGAAAGATAGATTATCCATGCGTCTAGGGCAGGTCCTGGTTCCGATCCTCTCGCTATATTCCGCTTTGCACCTTTTCTGGAGTCATCTGGGGTCGCTCTGGTTCTCGTTTCGTCTCTGCTGGGTTGGTGGTGGTCTCGGCGAAGGAGCCACTTTGACGTGTATATTTCTATATTCAGCTTCCTCGGCAAGCGAGTATGCTTGTTGATCAACACTGTTGCAGTAACCTGGGTAAGCATTACTGCACCAGTAACCTGGGTAAGCATTACTGCACCAGTAACCTGGGTAAGCATTACTGGTTGTTCCACCTGGTAAGCAAGGAACTAGGGTGCACCTGGGTAAGCAAATGCCCTTCAGCCTGGGTAATTACTGGAGCTGTAGAGGAGCTGTAGAGTAGTCACCATATCCTGGTCTCTACCTGGTTTCTGTGCCTCTCGCTAGGGTTGCCAGGGCTGGTTTCCAGGGAAGATGGGCTGGAGTGGTCCTTATTATGGGGCTGGAGTTGGGTTCTTCTAGTATGGAGATTTCAGATGAAGGCTTAACCTGGGAAAGACGCCAGGACTCGTAAGAAGTTTTACTGGGCGAAGGCGCCGGGACTCTTAAGAGTTTAGGCATAAAAAATGCATTTTAAAACACCCCACTGGCTCTCAAAACAAAGCCATATGTGATTAAGTGAGATAATGCCCTTCTATGCCTTCTATCACTCCTCCACATGTGTGTAGAGGGGTGGGTGGGGGGGGGGAGGCCGTTCACCTCCTCCCCCTCCCCCCCCCCCCCTTTTTCTCCCCTCCTCAATTATCCGTTATTTTCCCTATTATTCCCGATATTTATAAAGTATTTTCGTGCGAGGACGGCTGGGAGAGAGGGGGGAGGACGAGGGAGTGTATTTCTGACTCTCTAAGGCAGCCTCAGACCTCCCCTTGTCTCTCAGTACCATGCGAGACATGAGAGAGGGAGAGTGTTTCTCTCTCGCCGGTCTGGGTCAGATTACGACTGCGGGGCTAAAATATACGATTTTCACTAACCAATTGCTGTTATCACTTGTTTTATTGCTTTTCAATGTTCATATATTCATATTTAAAGTAAAATAGGTGCATATGCATAAATCATTTTGATATATAAGGTAAATATGACAATTTTCGTCAAGAATTAATTAAAATTCCTTCACCTGGCGGGACGTTTCAAATACCATAGCTTCGCGCTTTAAAGGTTAAGGAGTTGTGGGGCTTCCGTTTTCTTCCGGCTGGTTGGAGAGGGGAACTGTTCTCTATCATTCTTTAAGGTGGTGGTGGCCTGGGGAAACTATGGTATTCCTGTGGTTACTTATGCCGTTATTTCTCGGGGTATCTGGCAGAGGTAATACCAAGGGCAGAGTATCTGTCAAAGGGCAAGGGTGGTGGCAGTGCTGGTAGGTATGGCTAGCAGTTGCTGGTGGTGGATGCAGGCCTGGCGGCAATGCATGATGTTGCAGATTCCGGCATATTACTTTAATACATTAACCCTTTCACGCTTATGACGCAATTTTGAGCCTATTAGGGATACTCTAAAGCCTTTGTTACCATCAGGGGTATTTAGAAACCTTTAGTTTAGTTACGTCAACCTCTGGAGTTGTCTTTGAGTTAGCTGTGGGCAGAAAACTAATTTTGGAGAGGTAATTATAAGAGTGAGAGAACTCTATTTCTTATTGCTAATCTGGCAACCTCTGCGTCATATAAGCGTGAAAGAGTTAAAATGGCAAATTTTTCAATTAACATAAACCTACTTACATAGATTAATTCCAATATGTGTAGTTGCATAATGTCACGGGGTGGAAATTATATTCGTTTATATAACCCTTCCCCTGATCTTATGAATTTTATGTAATGCCTCAGTGAGCAATACACAACTACTGTATGCTGTAGAAATATATATATATTATAGAGGTTACCTGATATGGGGACAACTGGCTTGATAATTAGCCTAATAACATGTGTACAGCCTATAACCTAGCATATAAAGGTATAAATATCATCATAGTTATTAACCCGTTCACGCATTTATGACGCAGAGGTTGCCAGATTAGCAATAAGAAATAGAGTTCTCTCACTCTTATAATTACCTCTCCAAAATTAGTTTTCTGCCCACAGCTAACTCAAAGACAACTGCAGAGGTTGCAGTAACTAAACTAAAGGTTTCTAAATACCCCTGATGGTAACAAAGGCTTTAAAGTATCCCCAATAGGCTCAAAATCGCGTCATATGTCGGAGAGTGTTAAAGGCACTCTTGAAAATAAATACACATTTAACAGGCAATTATATTTATTAATGATATGTGCAGAAATATGATAAGGCAAGCACTCAAGGATTCACACAACCTATAGTCTGTTTACTCCTAGTCTAGCCTGTCTCAAAGCCTACTGATTTAACCTAACTTAACACAAAAGTCTAGCCTAGCCTAACTTTAAATACTGTACTGTAGAATACTAGAACACAAGGCTCAGTGATCAGCAGTCTATGACTAGTACCAGTAATGCAAGATATATGGTAATCTAACCTTCTTGCCTGATACTGTAGTCTAAACTAAATCACTGAGCTACATGTGTACAGTATAACCCTCCTAACTGGTTACACACTGAATATCTTACCTGGTGATCACGCTAGGGACTTAAAAGCTCATAGGATGGTATTTGGCCCTCCACTATAGGAAAGCCCCAATCCTGCCTGCCCAAAACCAAGGTGATCACCCTCGCTGCTCAGCCTCCACGTGTGTAATCCTACACAAAATGACAAAACCCCAAGCGTGCATCTCCCTTCTCCGTGAAGGAAAACACACACTAAAAACCCCCTCATGAATGTAGCAGAAATATGCAGAATATTGTACAAAACTCAACTATGAACATAATATGTCAACATAGGAATACAAAAACGTGGTTACTACTACATTCCTCCCCAAAATATTTGATTTTACTATGCTAAAATCACCTAGGTATAAGACACACACAATCACACATACTGTAGTGTAGACCTAACCTTGTCACTGGTGCATGATGGTCACCTTTGAGTAGAAAACCCCCCTCAACATTTACGTTAAAATTTCCAATGAGAGGGGAAAAACTCCTAAGCTTGCATCTCAAGCCAGTGACAAAACCCTAATGGAAATCCACAAAGTTACCACAAGGAAAACAAGTGGGAAAACCCACAATGACTATGGAAATCAAACTAACTGGACTGTAAGGTGTATCAATACATCGATAATAAATTTAGAGATAATAGAAAAGAAATCCTAGTGATCCCTGCCGGTACTGTAAAAATCCCTCTCCTCTCGAGTGCGACGTCTTAGGGTCCGTGCTCTTGAGTACGATGCCCTTGGAGTCCTCGAGTAGCAGTGCAGGCCAACACCACAACCTGTGTACAAAATTTCGGCAGAATCATACGGAACACACTATATTCTATATCTCTCCTAACAATTAGTACAGTAAATCCTCAACTACACAATTAATATTACACTACGTTGCAGTTGCTTCTCGAGCAGCACTGCCTACCTCCCCACAGATGTCTTCACCACTTACTAGTCTGGACAGATTATCCGCTCCAACATTGTCACTACCCTTGATGTACCGGACTGAAAAGGAGAATTGTTGGAGGAACATTGCCCACCTCATTAGCCTAGCATTTGCCTTCTTTGAGGTATGGAGACTGGTTAATGGCATATGATCAGTTTCTAAGGTAAATTTCTCCCCAAACAAGTAGAAGTAGTACTTTTTAACTCCTTCTACTACTGCAAGCAATTCCTTCTCAACAATACTGTACTTAGATTCAGCTCCCTTGAGACGCCTGCTGTGGTATGCTATTGGGAAGAGCTTACCATCCTTATCTTGCATGAGGACTGCCCCCACAGCATCTTGTGACGCGTCAGTACGCAGGACAAAGGGACATGAGAAATCTGCCAGATGTAAGATTGGTTGTTTAACCTAACAAGTGCGCATGGGGGTAATTAGACACCTCTGCCTGTGCTGACGTATTTGAGCTGTTTCCATCACTAAAATATTCATTTTACCATATATAGCATTAATACTTATCCATACGTGCCTATTATGGGTTGATTATAAAGGTATTAACCTGAAACAACAATAAAACGAGTGAAAACAGCGTTTGGATGGTCAAAATCGGAGATACAGGCCGAGAGTTATATAATGTATGGGTGAGGCAACCTGCTTTCCCGCCAATTTCCTCCAAGGCCACTGAGACACAGTCGATCGATACTCTCTCTCTCTCTCTCTCTCTTGCACTCGCTTGCTAACAGTGATGTCAATGCCCTGCATGCAACTCGCTAATGTTAGCACGAAAATATACCTCAGAATAAGGGAATAACAGGGAAAATAGGTGATAACTGAAGGAGGGGAGGAAAGTGGGGAAGGAGGGGAGGTAGAGGAGTGATATTTTGCATGGCCCAGGAGCCAATTTTTTCTTTTTTTTTTTTTTTTTTTTTTTTCGATGTTTAAAGTTGATTTTTTTTCTCTCTGACTCTTAAGAGTCTTCCCGCAGTCCGCCGGGGGAACTCTTAAGAGTCTTCCTGCAGTTCCCGGTTTAATGAGACAACCCTTTAGACATGTCAATGCTTCTTCCTGTTCTGGGCCCCATGCAACTTTGTTGGGTGAATGCTTCTTAACTAGGTCATACAAGGGAAGAGCTGCTGTGGCGAACTGGGGTATGCAATCCCGATAGTACCCCACTAGACATAGGAATGCCCTTACCTGTTTATACGTTGTAGGCCTAGGTGCATCACGAATCTTGGTTATCTTGTCGTCTTGACACCCGCAAAATCCATCTCCTATCACGTGCCCTAAGTACTGTACTTGTGACTGACCGATTTCGCATTTACTGGGCTTCACTGTCAGATTGAACTTACGCAACTTACTCAACACCTTGTCCAGTGGTTATAAGTGCTTGCTGAATGTGGATGAATGCACCAGGACATCATCCACGAAGATCTCCACACCTAGTATGTCCAGCAGAACCTTACGCATCATCCGGTTGAACACTGCAGGTGAGTTAGTGAGACCAAATGGCAGCACAGTGTATTGGTACAGACCGTCAGGTGTTCCAAAAGCTGTGATCTTACGACTAGCAGGGTCTAAGGGTATCTGGAAGAAACCCTTCGTCAGATCAAACTTTGAGAAGAAACTTGATCCTGCAAGACAGGTGAAGATGGTACGTGGGTCACACATGGGTTCAGCGTCCACCTTCGTTAACGCATTCACCCTGCGATAATCCCCACAAATACGCACCCCACCGTCCTTCTTACTTACGACTACCATTGGACTACAGTATTAGGATGACGACTTCTCGATGATGCCTGCAGCCTCCATCTCTCGTATCTCCTTTCTTACCCGATCCTGTAGTCGAAGAGGGATAGGGTACGGCTTGTGCATTAAAGGAAACTAGATTCTCTTGTCCCCATTCATTAATTCTAGAAAGGTCCAATTGGTAAATGTGAAGGAACTGTGGAGTGTTGAGTCATCTGCGTAGGAATGTATTGGATTATGAGTGGTAGATATGAGATCATTGATATGAATGAGGAACAGAGTTGGGGCCAAAACTGATCCCTGGGGAACACCAGCATTTATTGAGTGAAATTGAGAATAAAGGCCATCTACCATTACACGTATTTTTCTGTTATGAAGATAAGAAGAAATTAGTGGAACTAATGATGCAAGGCCGTAGTGTGACATCTTTGACAATAAGGATTGATGCCAGACTCTATCAAATGCCTTTGATATATCCAGTGCTATTGTATGTGTTTCACCATGTTGGTCTGTAGCTTGGTTGATTTGATGCGTAAGAAGGCAAAGAATGTCTGCAGTTGATCGACATCGTCTAAAACCATATTGCCTATCACTGATTAATTTATTATTCTCCAGATGCTTAATTATGTGATTATTTAATATAATTTCAAAAACTTTGCCAAGAGTGGAAGTTATAGCTATTGGTCTGTAGTTTGATGGATCTGAAGAGGCACCTTTTTTAGGAACTGGATGGATGTTTGCTTCTTTCCAGGGTACTGGGAAGCATGAGGTATGAGTACACAGACGGAAAAATTTTGCCAATACAGGAGCGAGCACCAAGGAGCAATTCTTAAGTACTATTGGAGGAATTTCATCTGGACCAGGAGCCTTATCTACTGAGAGATTCTGCAAAATAGTTTTGACATGTCTGGTGTGGATCTTAAGTGAGGGAATTTCAGGTGAATTAAAATTAAGTACAGGGACATCTTGATTTATTTCATCTAAGGTTGAGTTGGTGGAGAAAATATCTGCAAGAAGGTTAGCTTTACCTCGTGGGTCACTTACAAGATTGCCAGTCGGAGATTTTAATGGTGGAATGGATGAAGCAGTAGTGAAGTTGGATTTGAATGAGTTAAGAGTAGACCAAAATATTTTGTTATCATTTGGATTATTTAGAAGGCCTGCTTATGGAGAAAGTTTGATTTAGTTAGGTTTAATACAGTTTTGGCATGATTTCTGATGTTTCTAAAGTAATTAAAGGCTTCATGTTTTTGATCTTGTGTATGCATTGTAGGCTATTGCTTTTTGTTCAGTTACTCTAGCACAATTATGGTCAAACCATTTAGGTGAATTAGATCTTTTACTGTACTTTTGATGAGGAATAAAAGTTTCCATTCCAATTTTTACAAAATCTTGTATGTGGCTCAAGGTGGAGTGTGCATCATTAGAAAAGAAAGAGGTCCAGGGAATATCAATAAAGAAACCTTGAAGACCCTCCCAGTCTGCCCTATCGTAATGCCATTTAGTCACCAAAACAGGTTCAGAGTGGGAAGGTGTGGTAGGTGATAGACAGGTGGCCTGTATCAGACAGTGATCAGAAGATCCAAGTGGGGACCTCACTGTAACATCATAATTTTCTGAATTGGTTGTTAAAAATAAGTCCAGTAGGTGGGAATTATGATTAGGATTATCTGGTACACGGGTGGGTTGGTTGACTAGTTGAATGAGATTAAATGAGTCTGCAAATAGCTCACATTCAAGACCAGCATCATCAGTCCTGGCTGAATGAGTGAGCTTCAACATTATGGACATTAAAATCACCCAACACAGTGATTTCAGAAGAAGCATTTAAGTTGAGGACACTGAGTTGTGAGGACAGAGAATCAAAAAGACTTTGCTCTGGAGGAGTATTTGGGGAACGGTAGATGCAACATATGTATTCCTCCTCCAGGGCAATTTCAGATTTTGCGAAGCAACATACACCACGTCCCCTTATGAAATAGCTGTACTGACAAGCAGCTTTGGGACGTTGCAATGCTCTTGATTCTCACAGGCTTGATTCTCACAGGGACCGTGCTGTTCAACTCGATGGTGTGACTCTCTACTCTAGCAATACCTGGCTTATCAGAGAACACGTCACTATACTTACCAAGGAGAGAATCCAGCTGACATCTTTCCTGGTCTGACAAACCTGAGCCACGTTGCACCTGCGTGAGACCTTCCTCCTGCCTATGTTTAGCTGTCACAGGACCATCACCTTCACTCTCCATGATCACTGCTGCAGCACTGGTAATGGTGTCCGACTTACCATATTGCCCACGCACCAAGTCTAAGGTATCCAACATCTCAGGAGTTACAACGTTATTGCTGTGAAGGGACAGTGCCGCTCCACTTACCTTTCGTTGGTGATACTCCTTCAACATGTTGATGTGGAATCGTTTCTGACGATCCTCCATCTGGACTATGTACTGGGAGTCAGACACACGCTCATTGATCACGTAGGGGCCTTTCCACTGCGCTAGCAACTTATTGTTAGCTGTAGGCAAGAGGAGCAAGCACCGACTACCAGGGTCTAACCTACGTACCTTAGCTTTCTTGTCGAAATAGCACTTTTGAACCTCCTGTGCCTTGGTCAATTCCTGCCTAGCTAAGTCACATGTGGATTGTAGCCTCTCTGCAAGATCAAGAACATATGTATAGGTGGTTTTTACCTCAGTGTCGGGTACCTCATCATCCCAAAGTTCCCTCAAGACTTGTAATGGGCCACGAACTACACGCCCATAGACTAACTCAAAGGGAGAGAACTTCAGTGAACTCTGGGAAGCCTCCCGGTATGCGAAGAGCAATGGGGCAATGAAGCGAGGCCACTCCTTTGGTTGGTCAGCCGTCATCCGCCGCAACATTTTTTCAAAGTTCCATTGAACCTCTCACAAAGGCCGTTACACAAAGGAGTACAAAGGAGTACAATGGAAATCAAGCAACAACAGGTCTAGTGACCCTTCTAGGCTGCTTGTCCTCCAAAACACTGAGGATCAAGTGTCCAAACAGTGGTTTAGAGTGGGTAAGGGAACATTGGAAAGGGAACTACTGCCCTGTAACTAATGTCCGTGGCAGGATTAGGAAGTTAGTAGGGGACAGATGGGTTAGTAACTGATGGGAGGATTAAATAAAGTTATTCATTTACAAACGCAGTAAGTCGCGGGTTTGATGCGAGATATTTGTCTAAGCGAAGTTTAAATGAATCAACGGTGCTGCAGTCTATGACACCTCGGGGAAGCCCATTCCATAAGTTGAAAACTCGATTGAAGAAGAAATTCTTAGCTTCGTGCGAGTTAAAAGATTTACCAATAATTTTGCAACCGTTTCCCCGCGTGTAATTAGATTGGTCGATAGTGAAGTACTTACTACAGTTCATATTGTCGATGCCTTTGATGATTTTGAACACTTGAATTAAGTCGCCTCTTAATCTGCGCTGGGTTAAAGGAAATAGATTTAATTCTCTAAGACGCTCCTCGTATGGTTTGTTCTTTAGGTTAGGTATCATTTTGGTAACTCTACGTTGAACTCGTTCTAGCTTGTCTATATCTTTTTGGTAATAAGGGCACCAGGATTGAACGCAGTATTCCAGAAGAGGGCGGACTAAGGAATTGTAAAGGGTTAGGATAACGTCTTTGGATTTATGCTCAAATGACCTGCCTATAAAGCCAATTATTTTGTTTGCCTTCTTAACAACTTCTGAACATTGTTGGCTCGGTTTTAGGTTACTCGATATTGTTACTCCCAGATCGGTTTCTCTGTTTACATTCTTAAGCTGAGTGCCATTCATTAAATAGTTTGCTTCTCATTTTGGTATCCAATATGTAGTACTTTACATTTATCCGCATTGAAACTCATTTGCCAAATTTGGGCCCAACATGACAACTTATCTAGATTGTGTTGCATATCGTCAACTTGTTCTTTTGAGAGTACGCTATTTGCAATTTTTGTATCGTCAGCAAATTTTGAGATTGTACAGGTGAGACCCTCATCTATGTCGTTGATGTAAATTAGAAAGAGAATTGGTCCTAGTACCGATCCCTGGGGTACCCCGCTACTTACATTGGTCCATTTAGATGCCTTACCGTTTATGACTACTCTTTGCTTTCTGTCGCTGAGCCTATTTTCTATCCATTTCAACACACCATCTTGTATTCCATGCGCTTTTAATTATAGCAGTAAACGTTTGTGGGGAACTTTGTCAAAGGCCTTTTGAAAATCAAGGTATATAATATCTACAGCTTTACTCTCATCGTAGAGGTTGAGGATATCGTGGAAGAAGTCTAAGAGGTTTGTTAAACAGGAACGTTCTTTACGAAAGCCATGTTGAGTATCTTTATGTATGTTATTTTCCTCTAAGTGATTTACGAGTCTGTCTCTTATGAGTGTTTCTAACATTTTACATACAACTGAGGTTAAGCTAATTGGACGATAGTTACTGGGTAGGGATTTGCTACCTTTTTTGAATATCGGTGTTACGTTGGCTAGCTTCCACTGATCAGGCATATTTCCAGACTGCAAGGATTTATTAAATAGCAATGTCAGTGGTTTGGAGAGCTCATCCTTAGCTTCCTTTAGGACTCTAGGTGAGATTTTATCAGGTCCAGGCGTTTTATTTACCTTGAGTTTATCTAAACAATTCAATACTTCTCTCTCTGTAACGGTGATATTGCTTAGAACATCTGAATTATCAATCTGATTATCAAGACTGTGGATGGTACGGTGTTGTCCTAAGACCCTTGACAGACAATAACCGGAGTACCTCCTCCATCATTCCAGAAGTGAACTATGTACCCCTGTCACTCAACACTTCCTTGGGAATACCTACCCTACAGAATATCTCTAGCATGGCCTCGGCAAATGTGGTTGTCTCGATATCCTTCAGTGCCATAGCCTCGGGCCACCTTGACGCGAAATCGACCAGAGTAAGTATATACCTTGCTCCGTTACTGGCTCTAGGGTTGATTGGACCTACAATGTTGACCGCAACTCGTTCGAAGGGACTAGAAATAATAGGCAAAGGTTTGAGCAACGCAGGCTTGACACTACCTCGGTTACAAGTCTTCTGGCACACATCGCATGAACGGATCCACCTACGGACATCTACTGATATGCCAGGCCAGTAAAACTCTACCTGAACTCGTTCCTCTGTTTTCTGTTTACCCATGTGATCTCCGAGCGCAGACTCATGCCCTAGCTTAACCACTGCCTCACGGTACTTCTTTGGGACCACAAACTGCCACTGTTCCTCACCGTTGGAAAATTGTACGACCCGGTAGATTCGACCCTTCTTGCGAGCAAACTTACACTTACGACCATGAGCTTCTAAGACTATGCCTTTCTCCAACTTTTCTCGAACACTACCCAATGTCTTGTCCGACTGCTGCTCTTGAACAACATCGTGACTCTGGGCAAGCTCTGTGGAAGTCGAGACGGACAATGGCTTAGAACTTACCTTAGCCTTGGCAGCACTCCTGGTAACTTCCGCCGCACCTGTTTGCGTCTCTACGTCATTTCTGGGGCCAAAACTAGCACCTGGGATATTTCCGACAATAAAATCATATATAGGATCCTTCATCACTGCTGCAATCGTCCAACCTGAGAAGAATGGGGAGTCGACCTCTACACAAGCTTCGGGAACAGTCACCACGGTACCATCGATCATGCGGACGTGGATCCACTTATCTGTGAACTGGTTGTCACCTACCAAGGAGTCACGCACAATGCAACCCGAAGACCCGTTGTCCCTCAGCACTTCGACCGACACCCCACCTACAGTACCTGGCTGGACAAGGAACCTAGTCTGACTACCAAGTACACTGGCAGAACCCGATACTAGCCCTAGTCATAAATCATGGCCTGGATCATGTGTTACAGCCTGAGTCTTATCCTGTTCTTTGACCTGATTCGCAGCTGCAGAATCCTGCTGACGGCCTCCACAAGATCTCCACCGACCTGTGTTGCTTGAACCTGATGCATTTGATCCCCGAAACTGGTTAGTCTGAGTGTGAGTGGGTTGAGCGTGAGACTTACCTTGACCCTTTTGATTTACCGGTACCTGCTGCTTGGTTGTCTCAGAGGAAACCTGGTTTTCTTTACCTTTGTGCCAGGTCTTCCTCCTCTGATACCCGTCAAAGAAGGCGTCAGCCTCAGCTGCCATACCCTGAACTGTTTTTACCTTATTTATTTTGAACTGTGCGACCAGTTCAGTGGGAGCAGACTTCTCAAACTGGGTTTGCAGCATGAGATCTCTCAGACCATCCCTGGTGTCAGGGGTGTGGTCTTTCTTCACCCAAACATCCAGGTAACCCTCTAGCCTTGCGAGATACTGCGTAGCTGTCTCCTTCTCCCCCAACATAGCCTGAAGATACTGCGCCCTAGCCGCCTGAGATGTTAGACCATACGCCTCCAACAAGGTGTCTTTCATCTCGTCGTAGGTGCACCTGTTGTCACCCAGACGATGCAGAAGGGACAGAGCACGACCATCAAACAAGGACAAAAACTGCAGATCCTTCGTAGTGGCATCAAGATTATATTTGTCAGAGAAACGTTCGAACCTATGAATGAAAGGCTCTATGTCTTCACCCTCCTTGTACATAGGAAGCTTGATACGAGGCAGGACCCTCGAAGTCTCACCAGACCCATGGGACCGAGACCCAGTTTGAATCAGTTCAAGCTGACGTGTGTGTTCACGTTCGGCTTCAGCTGTTGCTGCTGTTGCTGCAGCTTGATATTCAGCCATGGCTCGCTCATGGTCATGCACCGCCTGTGCTTCCTCTCTTACAAGCCTACGGTTCTCCCGTTCCTCATCTTTACGGGACTGTACATATTCAGTCAGAGACTGATTAGTCAGACCCAAATCCTTGCCTTCTTCGTAGAATACCTGAATAGGAATAGTTGCCATTACTGCAAAATTGTAGTGGCAAAAGAAAATGTTATTCATTAACCTATCAGAAGAGGATGCGTAGCCTCACTCGAGAATATAAATGCACTAAAAATAAAATAACATGGAGAAATATAATACACTTATCACGAGACGATGCGTAGCCTCACTCGAGAAAAAAGAAATGCACTAAAAATAAAATCACGAGAGGATGCTTAGCCTCGCTCGAGAAAACAAAAATGTACAAAATAACATGGAGATATATAATGCACAAAAATCACATGGGAAAATAGGCCTATCAATTGCACAAAAATCCCTAAATCACATGGAAAAACAATGATTTTAGCCTAACTGCACAAAATCACAAATTAAAAGCTAGCCGTCCTGATCAGGTCCTGGTCACGGTCGCCACTTGTCACGGGGTGGAAATTATATTCGTTTATATAACCCTTCCCCTGATCTTAGGAATTTTATGTAATGCCTCAGTGAGCAATACACAACTACTGTATACAGTAGAAATATATATTTATTATAGAGGTTACCTGATATGGGGACAACTGGCTTGATAATTAGCCTAATAACATGTGTACAGCCTATAACCTAGCATATAAAGGTATAAATATCATCATAGTTATTAAAGGCACTCTTGAAAATAAATACACATGTAACAGGCAATTATATTTTTAATGATATGTGCAGAAATATGATAAGGCAAGCACTCAAGGATTCACACAGCCTATAGTCTGTTTACTCCTAGCCTAGCCTGTCTCAAAGCCTACTGATTTAACCTAACTTAACAGATGGGTGCCCAACCCCGAAAGGGGTTGAAACAGGGGAGCTATCCCCCTGCCAAAGGCGGCTTTCTAGGGCCTTTCCTAGCTGATGCTGAGAGGATTGGGTTCTAGTCATGTGGTGATGGGCTGGTCTATCAGAGTGAGAGCTGAGCAATCTCTGCCATACCCATAGCTTACTCTGACTGTTCCTTTAACTTATATATTTTCTAGATCTCAAGTGATGGCGTCTCTTCCGTGGATTGACCTCCCAATCTACCAAGATTGGAAGCCAAAGCGTCACATTTTTCCCTTGCCCCTCAACTTTCTCTTCATAATTGCTGAGGGGCACAGGGCCCTGGGTGGGGCTTTGGTTTCCCGGGCGTTTCCGCACCCTCCTCAGCTCCCCGCCATGGAGTGGCTTCGGTCACCCAGGCTTTATTGTGGTCGGCGGGGAGGGTTCTGTGGGGGCACTCGGTTATGGCCTTGGAATTGCTCGGGGCCTTGGGGCTGTTCGGCCAGGCAGCTTGGGGAACAACAACAACAACAACAACAACCTAACTTAACACAAAAGTCTAGCCTAGCCTAACTTTAAATACTGTACTGTAGAATACTAGAACACAAGGCTCAGTGATCAGCAGTCTATGACTAGTACCAGTAATGCAAGATATATGGTAATCTAACCTTCTTGCCTGATACTGTAGCCTAAACTAAATCACTGAGCTACATGTGTACAGTATAACCCTCCTAACTGGTTACACACTGAATATCTTACCTGGTAATCACCCTAGGGACTTAAAAGCTCATAGGATGGTATTTGGCCCTCCACTATAGGAAAGCCTAATCCTGCCTGCCCAAAACCAAGGTGATCACCCTCGCTGCTCAGCCTCCACGTGTGTAATCCTACACAAAATGACAAAACCCCAATCGTGCATCTCCCTTCTCCGTGAAGGAAAACACACACTAAAAACCCCCTCATGAATGTAGCAGAAATATGCAGAATATTGTACAAAACTCAACTATGAACATAATATGTCAACGTAGGAATACAAAAATGTGGTTACTACTACACATAAGTAAAATCGTAAAAGTTCACAAACTTCTGTCAACATATGTACATACTTCATTGCAGTTAAATGTTCTATAATAATGCCAATATTATATGATTTTCTAGTGCACTTCTGTGATCTGCACTCAAATTACAAAATGTGGGAAAATCTCTTTGCAGAACACATATGAAACAAGTGTATAGAATAGGTTCAACAATACACACTGGCTCTTAGATAGACTTGTTTATTCTAAATAGAGGTCAGTAATTTAGCACAGATGTTAGGTGACAGTTGCCACGACAGATCCCCAAATCTTCTACCCAGTATACAATCTTTAATCTTGATGGAGCAAGAGGCGTTGGTTCAGGACCCTGGTTAATTTCAGTTGTTGATGGCAGGTATGAAGTCGGAAGGGCAGGAGCTGATTAATAACTGGGTGGAGGGCCTGGCACTGACTGTTATATCGAGTAGTCCCTCTGTCAGATAACTCATTCCTCTTCTTCGTTGGGCGGTGATACTGGCAATGGAGCTGGAGTAATTATATTAGGTGCTTCATGCAACCTACAACATTTTCTATGCAATTCATGCGATGTTCCGCTACAGTGCCATGTTTCATGAGATGTCCTGCTACAATGATACACTTCCTCTTATATCCATCTACCACAATACTTTTCATGCATTGTCCTGCTACAGTGACACACTTCCTGTGACGACCTGCTACTGCTGATGCCAAAGGCGAGCACTACGTGTGACGCAATGCTACTGGTGGTGGCATTGGTGGTAATGAATCGACAGATATCTTATCTGGACTGAATATATATAAATAATAATAATTGGTTTATATCAATGGGAAGAGCGCTTTTAACATTGGGAAACTCTGACCTGTTCAGTGATGTTTTATTTGGAGTACTCTTTGGATTTGGGACGGCATCGGCTTTGAAGGGGTTGAGTGGACGAAAGATGACCTTAACCCATTCTTTACCAGCGACGGAATACAGCCGTCAATAAAAAAGTTACTCACCAATACCAGAGACTGCTCTCAGCCGCTCTGCTAGTTCTGCTAATATCTAGCTGGAACTGCTAACATGACTTGGAGGCACTGCTGTGAGGAGTTAGCAACACTTCTCATGGTCCCTCTCCGGTCTCCGCTAGTCTGGGCCGGCTGGCTCAGTTACCCACCAACTCTTAAGCTGAGAGGGAGTTGTCTCGTTGATTATGGCAACAAGTCTGGTACTGGAGGGTACACTTTTATCTACTATGCCATGGTACAGTAGGGGTTAAACAAGGGTACCGAAAATGTCAGGTGATCTTGACCTGGGCCATGCGTTTGATAACTCAATCTGTGTGCACGAGGATTCATAGGCTGTGATTTGTCATGTTGATGATACATAACTCCCTTGTAGATGACCAGTGCTGCCCTTTGTAATCCCACTTTCCATAAGGTTTTTTGTTCTGGGGTTCATCTTGATGTTGCGGAATGGTGGAACTATTGTAAGCCCCTTTCACTGAAGTAAATAACATTATTCTCCTTTTTTAATTAAAAAGCCTCGGACTCGAGGTGGGAGCTTGTACAGGGCTTTAACAGGGGTGGTAATAAAAGGCCTGCTGTGAAGCACGTCATGCCTGCGGTGTTATTAGTTGGTCCATCTGTGAAGATGATGTTGAGAATGTCAAGGAAGCGATGGGGTCACGTAACATGTTTGAAGACGCTGCCTGCGATGAAGTATGGGCGTAGTTGACATGCTGTGGAGGTGGTGCTAGAGGATTGTTTGGAGCTGAAGGTTGTGACTGGGTTGGTGGTTGTTGCTCACATTTCTTGTTGTCATGTTTCCTCTGGTGCGGCAGTTGTTGCTTGCATTCTATATCAGTACGTTTTCTCTTCGCTTGCATATGATCAGGAGGAAATGGGTGGCAAGACGTCACTAGGCTGTAAGGTGCGTAGTTTTTAGTGTTCATCTATAATTAAAAGTTAAATTTTAAACTAGTCCCGAAATATATATTGTAATTATTAGGTCTAAATTTACTTTCCTCACTGCAACATTATGTCCCTTCTAAGTATCCTGCCATCCTGGTCTGATTTATAGTACATCTATACACGTAAGTTAACCCTTTCAGCCTTCGAGGGCACTTTTTCACATAATTATGGCTACCATTAGACGGTTTTACTCAGGGGTGGAAGGCCTTCTAGGAATGAAATGGATAGAATGTATTTCAATTAATCCTCTGACTCCCATAATTCTTTCTTAATCAGAGGAAAATTGTCTACTAATAGTCAGAATAAAATGAAGAGATGCTTCCCCGTATCCTGTAAGGGTTGAAGATATTTTAAAACACGGGGAAAACTCTAAGCAAATCCTGATATATATAAAACAATTAGATTCACGTTTATTGTTCTCATTTCAGTTCCATTTTCCATCCAAAGCATCCTATTATGATTTTCCAGGAAGTCTCGATTATCAATATTTAAACTACGAAAAAAAGGTCAAAATTTGTTGGACACATATAAGTTTTACTGTCCTCTCTGTGATTCATATTTATATGCGATATTTAATACAACTGTATACCCTAACTTAAAGCTATATCAGTAACCCTCAACAAAGCCCTAAATTTTAAACAATTATATCAAAGTTAAATTCATCTAGTGCGCTACGATGTTCTTATGCAGCGCTATGTCCAAAATTAAAGTTAAAGTAAAATCTTTAAACAATACTCCAAATTAAAAACAATTAGGTCAAAATCTACTCACCTTACTGCAGTGCCATTTTCCCTCCTAAAAAATACATCAGCTCTCTCTAATTTCGCAAAGTGTCCCGGACCATAATTCTGAAACATACACAGTTCATACGAATATCCTGAGCAATATTTGAACTGGACTGGAATATTCGGGCGCACGTTCAAATGTTCAAAATAACTGAATAACGGCCGCGCGCATATATGTACAGGTCTAACGATTTTTTTTGTTGACTGGTCGGTTCGGATTTTGCCGGTTCGTTTTCGCCCATTTTGAATAGTTTGTTTCGTATATAATTTTAAATCACGTTATGATAGGCTAAGGTTAAGCTACAATCTGAATATGGTAAACTAAGTTGAGAATAAAAGAGGTTAAGTTAGGTTATAAAATGGTTAAACTTAAGTTAGTTTAGTTAATGACTTGGCTTAGTTAAGCCATTAAGTTAAGGATAGTATATAGGTTTTGGCTTGGTGTAGGTTAAGATCAAATTAAGTTAAGTTGCGGTTAAGTTTAAGTGCAGATATATAACTCCTAGCTTATATAAAAGTTATACTAAGTTAAATCAAGTTAAACTAAGTCAAGTTAGATTATTGTTTGGTATGCTACGAGGCCCGGCCGGTTATACGTCTATAATATAACACAACTTTAATTGTGAGTCCTTCATCTACTGCCACATTGATTAATTAATGTTAAGCTAACCTTAGCCAGCCGACAATTTTGTAACCTTTCTCTTCCTAATCTAACCTAAACTAAACGTTAATCTAACCATAGGCTTACCTTACCTTACTTAATACCTTAATTTACGTACCCTTTCTATAACATAACCTAATCTTAACCCAGTAAACTCATCAAAACAACCCGAGTATGAGCAAAAGACTCTTGGGCAAACAAATAAGTTGGCGGAATGTTCACCCATCAATATAAAGCAATGAGAACTCAACGATATGGCAGATGCAGTCGTTCACATCCACCGTAAACTCTACCAAACTCTAATATAATTTATATTGATTGAGTTTGTCTTTTTTCTTTTTTGAATCTTGTTGTGATATTTGTTGACGAGAAAACAATATATTGGGTGGGAGGATTCAGGAAACACCAATGAATATTTTTAATTAATGTAGTGAGTAATGCAGTGCTGACAACACAACAGATATACAGTATTCAGGGACTCACTATATACAGTATATATACATATATAAATATTTATATATAATTTATATATATACTGTATATATATATATATATATATATATATATATATATCTATATATATATATATATATATATATATATATATATATATATATACTGTATATATATATATATTTATATTATATATATATATCTATCTATCTATCTATTGCCAGACGCCTTACTCCTCTTTACGAGGGTGGCCATACACAGAACGCCCCTAAGCAGACCTAACCCTTGTGAGAGGGACAATCCGTGCCAGTTTATTGAAGGACTTACAGGATTGACCACTCAGCTTAGGGTCCGTCTGACTCCGAGGCCCTCTATGTATATTTTAGCACTATTTTTCTACAGTGGTGCGCAGCTAGTCCATCCACTAACCTGCTTCACCTTAGGTGAGCAGTACGAATTTGAATAAGGTTTACTCCCCTAGACAGGTTGCCGACCAAGGCTGACGAGTCCCATCCATATATATATATATATATATATATATATATACTGTAAATATATATATATATATATATATATATACATTATACAGTATGTATAATATATACACTGTATATATTGTTACGACCGGCACTACGAAATAAACAAGGGCACTTAATAATGGACTAGATTATAGGTTTAACTCCTGTAAGGAGATAAAGAAAACCTAATATTTAGTAGTGGCCCCGTAATCATTGACGAACATGCCTATTACATAAGGCATCCTCTTCCAACACTAATCCGCCGTAGTTTGAATCTACTGCGCAGAGCATTTAAAATCTGAGGAGCCTTCATCATGAGCGCACGCGACCTCACTCATGGCTTCAGTCATTATGAATTGGGTTCTCACTACGAAAAAACTTCGTAAAAAATAAAAAACAAAAAGAAAATAAGAATAACTATCCAATAAGCTTTCCATCATATCGTAGATGTACTTGTGTGGATCTTTGACCAGACGCTGATTCAGGCGTCATTCTTCCTTCACTGACATATCAAGTAAACCAAAATCCTTAATACATCAACGAATGGGAAGGGGATGGTCGGGAGGGCCTCAGTCGTCAATGATTACGGGGCCACTACTAAATATTAGGTTTTCTTTATCTCCTTACAGGAGTCAAACCTATAATTTATTAGTGGCCCCTCCATCATTGACGAACATGCCTGATTTCTAAGACTGGAGGGGGACATTCGTAATCATATCATAACTCTAGAAAAGCAGATAATCAAACAACCACATAGTATTCTTACTTTTGTAAAAAGAGATATTCGGGTGCATAAACTTTATACAGCCTAAATCTTCAAAAAGGGTACAAGCAGGAGCGTGCTTCAAAGAAGCCTGCTTGAAAAAGGGTTAACTCTGAGACTCTGTGCACAGATCTGCTAGTTAAGAAGGCACCCCACTTAAAGTAAGTGGTGAAAACTAAAAACTTATAAGTTTACATGTGCACATATAAACCCCATTAACTAGTGGATATATTCCTAAAAATATAACCAAACATAAATTAATTCTTGTACATTCGTAGAAGTACTGAACTCATGTACTTATGCAGAAGTAATTACTGCAAAAGTAAAACTCGTAGTTGCCACTACCGAGATTTCTCAAAAATCTATTGCTTCACAGCCAAAGCTACTTACAACAAGAATTGTCGTAACACTACTATTGGCTTTTAGCACAATTTCCTGCAATGAATACTACAGAGAAATTTTATAATACAATGCCTACAACCAGTATCACAGCTCGTATGTTCCGAACACATACTCCGGAGGGGTCTAGGGTGTCCTATGTCACACTGACTGCACCCTCCCCCCCCCCCCCCTTTTTCTTGAAATTAAACAAAACGTGACAAAAAGGGCCACCTAGACCCTCTGCCGTAAAGCTATACATGGCAAGAAAGGGTTGTCCAGAGCTACTGAAAGGTATCGAGGCAAAAACTCCTGATTAGAGGCCCACAACTGTGTGGACGTAATAACTTTCACCGAAAGATTATTAAGGAAACGTAAAGAGGCTGTCCCCTTGCGTAAATCGTGGGTCTTACCCACAACGCCGGGATGCTTCTCTTTAAAATCCTCGACCAAGAGAGAAGCCAGTGTACGCTCCATCAAACGTTCACCTGGACTTGCGACCCATAAAGCACCCTGGTGATTTAGAGGTGCCACTCTTAAATATTTGGTTAGAGCTTGCACTGGGCAAAAAAGGTGGTGCACCTTTCCCCTGTTTAACGCCGGCACCGTGAACTCTGAAAACACGTGTTCACTGTGCTCAATCTCGGCTATGAATCCTGGGGAAGGTGCAATGTGAATACACTCATGAAGCCTATCAAACCTGAGGCATTTAGGTGCGTTGCTCATCGTCGCCAGCTCAGATACTCTGTTCCCGGTAGCCAAAGCCATAAGGAATACTGCCCTTTTGTAAAATCTGCAGTCTTTGGTACATACGGGAACGAGAATAACGATGATGCTTTGTCCAGAGACCATGTAGGCCTGAGCTGACGGGGAGGTGGGCGGAGTGTAAAACCTGCCCACATAAATCACTGTCAGATAAATGTTTCTGCATGAACAGATAAATTAAATAATAAACAACCAACGCCACCGAGGGCACAGTTTGTGTTGTTCTAAGAATCCGAGACGTAAAAGCTTTCCAATGCGATTGAAACTGTCGCTTTGTAGACTGGGTATATTGATTCGTGAATATCTTGGTCACGTCGCTACCATAAGGTGCTAGCCACTTGGCCTCCTGAATGTCCAAAATGAACAAGTCCGCGAGGTTTCTAGGTTGCCAATTGTGTTCTAAGTGGAACAACCCGACCAGGAGGGACACTGGGTGCGGGCACCACGTGTTCAAATGCTGGTACCACACTGCGCCGGCCACAGGGGCGCGATTAGCGAGACTATGCCTCGCTAATCCTGTAGTTTGTTGACTACGTGGCACATTAGAGACGCGTCTGGCGGCGGAAAAGAGATAAATGGAACTCAACCTGTTCTCGTCCGTCATCAGAGCGTCAGGTCCGCCCGCCGGCGTTATCGTCCGGCGGGTGAGGTACGACTGTGAGTATCGCCATACACCTTGGCTGTGGCTGTCCCTCGCTTGCGAGCTTGGTATACTCCATGAACGGGGAGCCCTCGTCCGAGTCCCGTAAAGGTTTATGATAATTAAAAGCTCCCATAGCTCATTAACACATTGAAAGCAGAGCTGGTGAGCAAAATCATAAAGTATACTAATTAATGTAATTTATATTTAATTGTATTAAAATAAATTACTATAAATAAACACAATATTATCATAATATAATCATAGAAAATATATATGTTTATTATGATTCAGCTATTAAATTATTTCATTAACAAATAAACATAAGATAGGGCTACCTGAGCTTAACGGCGTTGAACATACAGCAATGAGAGGTTCAAGTGCCGACACGACAGAGACTGGGGGAAAACTACCCCGCCCCCGGGAACTACCTGGTCACCTGGTGCCACACCGGTAATCCGCCCTGGAAAGAGAATTTTCCGGGGATTAAAGCTCGTAGGGTTACACCCAAAAAACGGTACAAAATATGTGCCTCAAAACCGCCGGTCAACGAACCGTAGCACTCCACCACTACTTTTCGTTGTCCTTTAGTATCATATTAAAGAATTCAGCATATCTTTACCTGTCCAGAAGATTTAAGCATATCTTCTGAATCCTCATAAAGGTGAAGCATATCTTTATTAAAGATGAAGTCTTTCAAGTATCCCTTTACACTTGAAACACTAGTAAGATTCCGGCATCTTTTTATCCCATAAAAAGTCTAAGCCTATCTTAATCTTTAATCTGGCGTCACCCAGAAGCCCGCATAGATCGCCGTCTTGAAGGCCGTGATACCCTATTGTATCAATCAATTGTTTGGCAAATTATCGCGAATTGCAAATCAGTTAATATAACCACCCAAAGGTACAACCGCCAGGTTTTATATGCAATGTCAAACCAATTGTACCTACCCCAGAGCTCTTTGTAAAAAGGTCGCCGGGAGGGAAAGACTAAACAAACAAACGGCATTGTTTCAATGGCTTATTAAAGATTTCAGCATATCTTTTATCTGTCCAAAAGAATTAAGTTCCTCAGATTTTAAATGCTCTGCGCGGTAGATTCAAACTACGGCGGATTAGTGTTTGAAGAGGATGCCTTATGTAATAGGCATGTTCGTCAATGATGGAGGGGCCACTAATAAATGATAGGCTATATCTGCAACAACGGTACGCTAATTTCCAAACCCTCGAACTATTACGCCGGTGAACAAAACACTTAAACCCTCCAGAGTTAATCTACTAGATAACGGGGTATCAAAAACAACAGGCTACAGCAACAAGACAAGGGATTCGTCTAACACTAATATTGCTCTCACCATTAACTCCCCCAGACATATATGACGCGATCGCGTCATATGGACTAGTGAACCAAAAACTCATATGACGCGATCGCGTCATATGGACTTATCTCTATACCTCTACAATAAGTTTATGACGCGATTTTGCGTCATATGAGCTCAGTAAGTCCGATAAGTTACCATACGATAAAACCGTTGGTGGCAACCTCATTCGATAATTCTAACGGCCGCAGTGTTGTTGTGAGTGTAGTGCGGGGCAGTGGCAATGATCTCGGGGCTCCCGCCTCCTCAGACTTATTGGAACATAATATGTTGGAGGGAGTTAATGATCAGATTTGCCACGATAAACGACAAATTTCAACCTACTTCAACTCCTTCTTCACCTCCATAGCAAACACACTTGCACAGAACCTACCTCAACCTCTCAATAAATACACGACAACAACGGCCACCTTTCAAAATTTCTACAGAGATAAAAACATACACCCAAACACATTTGGATTGCAAAATGTTACACCAAAATACACGTTTGACGAGCTGTCTAACCTAAATGTACATAAAAGCACAGGACCAGACAAAATTCCTGCCAAATTTCTACGAGATGGAGCCATTGGTATAGCAGGCCCCCTAACCCACATCATCAACTTGTCAATTAACACCAACACTGTACCTGCTGAACTGAAGGAAGCTATTGTAACCCCTCTATTCAAGAAAGGAAATAAACTAGAAGTTGGTAACTACAGACCAGTTAGCATATTATGTATTGTATCTAAAATCCTTGAAAGAGCGGTATACACCCAAATTGAACACTACCTCAAACAAAATGATCTATTCTATAAGTTTCAATCAGGTTTCAGATGCATGTACTCGACAGACTCCTGTCTCATCCACTTAATTAACGGATCACATTCGTAAAGAAATGTCTAAAGGTAACTACACCGGTATGGTTCTTCTTGATCTACAAAAGGCGTTTGACACAGTAGACCATGATATCCTATGTAATAAACTACAAGCAATGGGCATAGGATCTGTGAACTGGTTTAAATCTTATCTTAGTGGTAGAACCCAATGAGTCAAAATTGACGATAATATATCTGATCCTATGCCAATTAACTGTGGGGTCCTGCAGGGAAGCATCCTTGGTCCCTTACTCTTTCTCTGTTATGTGAACGACATGGAACTGAGCGTCTCATGTAAATTATTACTGTATGCAGACGACAGCGTGCTCCTGGTTTCAGGAAAAGACCCAATAAGTATTGCCGCTTCACTTTCCAAAGAACTAGAATCATGTAGTGAATGGCTAGTGGACAATAGACTATCTCTTCACCTGGGCAAGACGAAAGCCATCTTATGTGGAACAAAACGCAAACTGAAAGACATTGTGGGCTTCTCGGTCAACTGTAATGATATTCCTATAACAACAGTGTCACAAGTTAAATATCTCGGACTAAAACTGGACACGAGTTTGTCAGGTGAAACAATTTTGGAATCTATCCTGAGTAAGTGTAGAGCACGTATAAAATACCTGTATAGACAGGTGGGATGCTTGCCCGCGGCGACCAAAAAGACCCTCTGCCAAGCGCTTGTTCAATGTCATTTCGACTATTCTGTGTCATCCTGGTACTCTGCATCATCTAAATCAGCACAGCACACATTTCAGGTCACTCAAAATAAAATGTTTAGGTTCATGCTGAACCTAGGACCCAGATCACATGTTGGCCAGGAACAACTTCAGTCACTAGGTATGCTCAATGTCGCTGACAGGGCCAAACAAATCAGGCTCACTAATGCCTTCAAAATTTTCTATGACAGAGCTCCAGAGTACCTAAAGAATGATTTTGTTAAAGCAAATGAGAGGAGTGGACATAATACAAAAAACAGGATGTTTAATTTTAAGGTCCCGAGAATCCAAGGACAGGGTAAGCAAACATTCTTCTTCACCGCCATCAAAGACTGGAACGACCTACCCCAGTCAGTCCGTGAAAAGAGAACACTGTATTCCTTCAGACGTAGCCTGAAGGAACACCTGAACCGGACAGCTGCGAGAAGGGAGCACCAAGCTTATGTCTACTACTAAATGCGACATAAGAGATAGACAAACCAAACTGAAATTATTACTGATTACGGATTACTGATATTTACTATAGGATGTAAGGTATCTTAAAATAACCCCCCAGAAATACTTTCTCTAAAGTATCTATTTCTTTATCCTCCCCATTTTTCCCCAGCTAACCTAATCCCACAAGGACCCCAATGGAAATACGCCTAACGGCCTTATTGGGCTATCCTTAGTTGGAATTATGCAAGGCTGGTACATGTCATATTTGTAACAAACTATTTATTAGTGGCCCCTCCATCATTGACGAACATGCCTATTACATAAGGCATCCTCTTCAAACACTAATCCGCCGTAGTTTTGAATCTACCGCGCAGAGCATTTAAAAACTGAGGAGCCTTCATCATGAGCGCACGCGACCTCACTCATGGCTTCAGTCATTATGAATTGGGTTCTCACTACGAAAAAACTTCGTAAAAAAAATAAAAACAAAAAGAAAATAAGAATAACTATCCAATAAGCTTTCCATCATATCGTGGATGTACTTGTGTGGATTTCTGACCAGACGCTGATTCAGGCGTCATTCTTCCTTCTCTGCTCTGCGCTCAGCCCGCCCGGACGTGCCTCCCCACGCTCCGCTGGTTCCGCATTCGTTGCGTCCCTAGTGAGTTTTTTCTCATTTGTTTACTCCAGGATGTATCGAGTAAGGTTAGGATAGGCGTAGCAGGAGTGTCCTGGGCTGGTTGCCCGCAGTGCAGTGTATTTTGGGTCGAGTGTATGGGGCATCTATTTCGGATGTACCCTCGTGGTCCCGTTGTGGACATGTGAACTTTTTCACAGTTGAGTTAGTTTGTGATGCAGGCGGCTTTCACTACGCGTTAATTATTGCTGCCTTTTATCTTTCTGATGAGGTAAGCTTTGTTTTCTGACGTTCCCAGCGTATTTTTCTTCACTTAGTGAAGTTTTTTCTGGGTCCCGAGTCAGTCTTCCCTGGGTTGGAAGTTGTTGCTACGGTGGTGTGTTGGCGGTGGTTCCTGTTGTGATATTTCCAGTGTGTGTGTATATTTCAACTGTTATTATGCCGTCTGCCTAGGCCTAGCCAGCCGCTCGTAGCTTTGCCACATGTACTAGTGTTATTATTTATTATTTATAAATATGCCCTACTGTGTCATGTGTATCCGGGTTTTAGTTGTGTATTGGCTAATTCCTCGGACTATAATTGTTTCCTGGTTTAGTTGTGTATTGGCTAATTCCACGGATTATGGTGTGACCTTGGGTTAGTCGTGCGTGGCTCTCCTTGTGTCTTGTTGTTCAGATGGTGTCTGTTCAGGGTGGGTTTCCTTCCGGCGGGTTTTTTCTCGGTTTCACCATGAAAAAATCCTGGCCGAGAGCCGTGTTGGGCCACACGTGGTTGTTAACACTGGCTTGTATCCCCGGCGTGGGGGGTGTCTGTGGCTCTCCAGGACTGCGTCTCTGTGGGTGCCTGGTTTCAGGCCTCCTTTGATTCCCGGCGGGATGGCTGTACCCATCCATATAAAACGGCGTTCTTGTGGACATACGTTTTGGGAGTTTTTCTACCTGGTTTTACGACAACCACATGAAAAACCTAGCTGTTGTTTAGGCTTTCCTCCCCGGCGATCTTTTACAAAGAAGTGGGGACAGGAACTTATGGGGTTAACTTTTAAACTTCTCACCCGGCGGGTGCACCTGGGTAGGGTGGGATGAACGACTTATGTCTTTCAGTTAGTTAACCAATCCATTTTAGTGATACTCTGTGTATCGCTGCCTTTACTCTTACGGCGATTGAAGGTTCAATTAGGTTAAATATCGATTCTCACACCCGGCGGGTGCTCCTAGGTGGAGGAACTAAGGAATTTACAAAATTCAATTTCGATTAACCTCTTAATTTAGTGATACAATTAGGTATCGCCGCCTTCTAACTTACGGCGATCTTTTGTGACAATTCGTTAAACATCAGATCTCGTATCATCCTGCCCTGGGCTATTCTACTAAAATAATTCAAGGGCCGGCGTCTTTATGGGGGGTTGCTTTGTTACAAAATTGAATCTTGAGACAGTCACCTCCTCCAAGAGACTATAAGTGCCATGCTGGACCATTATATCAGAGGGTATTCTTCACTTTCTTTAGCAAAAGATTTGTTTAGATTTTTTACACCCCGCCGCGTAGCGAGATGTGTTAGTTGTGTCTTTGCATCTCGTTACCCGGCGGGTTATTAACACTTGTGTGCGAACATGTTGGATTAACCTTATGAGCATTAATTCCTGGAAATTTTCTTTTTTTCCAGAGCTGAGCTCCGGCGGACCAATACAGACCCGGCGGTAGTTTTCACCCACCAGTCTCTGTCATGGCTACCGTGGCCCCAGTTTTTGCCCTGTGCATTACCCCTACTTGTGCTGGTATCCCTATTTTTGCGCACACCCTTTGCATAAGGTGTGTTAAATGTCTAGACCGTTCAAGGGGTCTCTGGGTTATGCATAATTGTTCCTTTTGCTCCCAATTAGCTGTTAAAGTCCTTTGTGAGAATGATAAGACCGCGGCGGTAGCGTTGAGAGAGGTTCGACAACAGATGTCGGCCTACACTACCATTGTCGCGCATAAGTCACTTCAATGTGACAACGTCCCACTTTGGGATAGATTGCTGTCAGAACACCCTCCCCCTAAACGTTCCTCTAGAGTCACAAGTATTAAGCCGACGGAGACTAGTCAGGGTTCTGTATCGTCTGCGACTACACCTAAACGCCCGAGAGAGCCTACACCCCCGGCATCCGCCTCCTCGTCGCGGGCGAGATCTAGGTCAAGGTCACCTCCCAGACACCAGTCATCTAGTCGTGCCTCTTCACCGGCGAGTAAGAAGAGTAAGACGGAAGGTTCCACCAGTGGTCACGGCGGAGAATCCTCCAGATCTAAGACTAGTTCGCGGTCACACCACAGCCATAAATCCTCCAAAAAGTATTCACATCGGAAGTCCTCTCGACATTCCCCAAAGTCTAGTGCATCTCATCGTACCTCTACACCTGACAGAGTTTGTGTTACGGCCTCAGAGTCCAGTGCAGCGCCTGTCCCTAAAGAGGATTTGCCAATTAATATTTTAACCCTGGAAATGGAAAGTTCAGGAGGTTCAATAATTGAGAATGTTTCAGACTCTCAAGAGAGCGTAGGCCAGGGCCTCGGTGTTTGGCGGTTTGCTCAACCAGGGTCTGACCACCCACGTCCGACTCATACGAGTCACACAGTAGCCGACGTCCACAGGGACGCGGCGATCCCATCCTCTATCCCAGACTTATCTTGGAAACAAGGTACCCCTGCCTCGGCGGGGTCTTCTCAGGAGGATCGGGAGGAAAAAGACGAAGTTTCAATAATTTCGGATATGGAAGGACAAGGGTCAGGCTCAGGCTTGGACGCCGCACGGGATAATAATGATTCACCTGTAAGTTCTTCATCAAACCAGTTTGTTACAGCACAAGAAATTGATGGGTTGCTTACTCATGCTTTATCTAAATTTTTTGGTCAACAACAGGAAAACCCCACAATGGACTTGGGGGCTCCCTCGACAAGTTCTACGGTACGGCCTCTGATGACGTCAATTGATTTATCTAAGATTCCTAACCCTCCTACTCTGTCACCTGCAAGGAGCACTAAGCCTGCTACGGCGGCATTGACAACTTCAAATGTCAGGGTCATAAGGGATGTCAATCCACCCCCTCTAGACAAAGCGCCTCTTAGAAAGGTAGCTATACCCCTGCTTTATGGGCCAGACGAGTCATGGGTTCTTTTGAACCCCTCTAAACCAGAGCTTGCCCAACCTACCTTGTCAGGGGAACTCCCGGTACCGCGTGTGTGGTTTATCCAGGGCAATAAGTCAAAGAAATTAAGGGCCATGGATGCCTTGGGTAATGTTCTGGACGTAAACATCAAGGCTATACCTAGTTATTATCACCAGGATTATTTTGTGTATGCTTCTATGCCTGCTTTACCTCCTGCCTCAGCTTCAAAACTATTTTCAGACTGGTCTAAGCTGGATGGGTTTAATGATATTAAGACTCTGTCAGCTCTTACTCCTGAACTAGATTTACAGACCGTCACAGACGACGCAGCTAATCCAGTTTTGAAGGTGGGACAGTTGGGTCCAGGACCTTGGGTGGATTGGGAGGTAGAGGCTCAAAACTTTGCAACCACTTTCACTTCTAAATCTTCCCACCAGATCCCTCAAGATACACATTCATGGTTCTCCATGCCGGTGGGTTCTGCCGGCGGAGTCCCGTCAGCTTTGTTTGCATTCCTAGCTGCCCCTAAGATTAATCTTTGTGAACTGAAGGACCCATTCACTACCCCTACCCCTACTCACCTAGACAGAGAATTTAGGCTACGGGGAAAAGCTTTTCGCCTGTTTTCACAGTACATAGTATCTCAGCAGGTGGCTAAGTCTTTACTACGGTCCACTCAGGCAATCGCAGACGCGGATGCTCGAAGATCGGTTGAGTTATCCCGGCGACTGATTCTTCAGTCGTCAATCCAATCCTTAGGTGACATACGCACCGCCTTGCTTGAGGCGGTGCGAGCACGACAAGATCTTAGGATGTCGTTAGTTCGCAAGCTACCTGATCGCATTGCTAACCAGGTGGTGATGTCACCAGCACTTACTCCATCTTTAATGTCCCCTGAAGTATGGCGAACGGTGTTCAATATGGCACAGGCCGTTAAGCACAGTCCCACCCCTTCTAAGAAACCTGCATTTAACTTCCCCAAACCCAGGCCTACTACTAAAGCTCAGCCAGGGGGATCTAAACCTTTTCTTCCGCCTAAGTCCTCCCACTCCCCCCAGGGTCAGTACAGGCATAGACAGAGTAGGTTTTCAGGTCAGAGAGGACGCGGCCAAAATAAACCAGGTCAGGGCCAGTCTTCGGCCAACACCAGCCAGCCGGCGAAGCGGCCAGCACCAACCCCACCATCAAAAAACTAAAGTCTCTCTCACTCCCGGCGCCTACCTTAAGGCCGGAGGAACCGAGGGTAGTACAGCCGGCGAACCCTTGTCTGCTAACTGGGTCGTTCCGAACGTGTCACCAAGCATGGCCGTTAAACACTTGGGCACGGATGGTGGCACGCAAAGGCATCACTTGGCAGTGGCTCCGGCGACCTCGATTACGTCAGCCGACAACGGCGAATTTTGTTTCTTTAGAGGTGGAGTCACTAGCCCAGGAAATGATTGCCAAGAATGTCATCATCCCGGTCCCCCCAAATTACCCTGTATTCACGTCCAAACTATTTTTGGTTCCCAAAAGGGACAGTGTTCAGATGAGGCCGGTCGTAGACCTGTCTTATCTGAATCTTCACATTCACAACGAATCTTTCAGAATGTTAACAGTACACCAAATCAGGCTAACACTTCCGCCGGGAGGTTGGATGTCTTCACTAGACCTGACAGACGCCTATTGGCACGTATCGGTCAACAAAAGATTTCAAAGGTTTTTGGCCTTACGGATCAGGCACCAAAATTTTGTTTTTCAGAGGATGCCGTTCGGCTTGAACCTGGCACCTCGATTATTCACAAAACTAGTCCGGCAAGCCCTGATGCCATTGTTAAAACAAGGGATCAGAGTGTTGTGGTATCTGGACGACTGGCTGGTGGTGGCAGAGACACAACAATTATGCATAAAACATGTCAATATCATTTTAAATCATGTCAAAACTCTAGGCTTCAAGGTAAATCTGGTAAAGTCAAACCTTGTTCCCTCACGAGTAATTCAGTGGATAGGGCTGGTCTGGGACACCGCCGCTCTCACTCTGAGTCAGAGTGTGGACAATCGCAACAGGTTTCGCAGGAAACTGTTCAGGTTTCTTCACAGTCTGACTACGACGCGAGGGGTCTGGGAGTCTCTGGTCGGCTCTCTCAACTGGATTCAACTAACTGTCAAGTTGGGCCGGTTGAAAGTAAAACGATTAATATTGGAAGGCAACAAATATTTCCCGCTCTTACCGGCGGGAAAATTATGGCCCATCCCGAAATTAATCCACACCTTACTAGCGGTCTGGGCGAAGAGGGAAACATTGCACTCAATAATGTCATGGACCTCTCCTCCACCAACGGTATGGGTAGACACGGATGCGTCAGGCACAATAGGTTGGGGATTTCAGTCAAATCAGGGGCACCAGGGTCAGGGGCTTTGGTCCCACTTAGAAATCTCGCACATCAATGTCAAAGAATTACTAGTCCCCTTGTATTTCCTTCAGGCTCACGGCCCGGCGTTACGGGGCAAGTCGGTGGCCTTCAGAATGGACAATCTGAATGCAGTCCACTGTATTCAGAAACAAGGGTCAACGAGGTCAAGGAAGTTGCTAAACGTTTCGGAAGAGATTTTTGCTCTAGCCAACAGTCTAGATATTTATCTTCACGCATCTTATCTCCCAGGCGTAGCGAACGTCTGGGCAGACGCTCTGTCCCGGAGACAGAGCACGACAGTAGAATGGGAGCTCAAGCAACCCATTTTCAACCTAATGATTGCAGAGCTCTCCCATCCACAAGTGGATCTTTTTGCGTCCGAAGAGACTCACAAACTCCCTCTATACCTCACCCGCCGGGCGAAAACGCCGGCGGGGGGGCCAGACGCCCTAGTGACAGACTGGAACAGATGGAACTCCATCTATCTGTTTCCACCGCCAGATGCGTCACTAATGTGCCACGTAGTGAACAAACTACGAGATTATCGAGGCTTAGTCTCGCTAATCGCGCCACTGTGGCTGGCGCAGTTGTGGTACCAGCAATTGAAAATGTGGTGCCCGGACCCGGTATCGCTCCCGGTTGGGTATTTCCACTTAGACACGATTGGCAACCTAGCGACCTCGCTGACTTTTGCATTATGGACATTCAGGAGGCCAAGTGGCTAGCACCATACGGTAGAGATGTGACAAATAAATTACTTAATCAATATACTCAGTCTACAAAACAACAGTATCAATCACATTGGCAAGCCTTTACTTCTTGGATCGTTAGGACAGAACAAACTGTACCCTCAGTGGCATTAGTTTTTAATTATTTGAATTATCTGTTTGAGCAGAAACGTTTATCTGTGGTAACATTAAAAAATCACTTAACTGCGATTAGAGTGCCCTTTTTAGACCTTACGGGTCTTTCCATACCGGTAGCGGAGGAAACAGGTTTTATGAGAGCATGTTTTAAACTCCGCCCACCTCCCCGTCAGCTCATGCCTACTTGGTCTCTGGACAAAGCTTTGTCTTTGCTTCACTCTCGTCTGTACCAAAATACTGCAGACTTTGCATTACTCTTAAAAAAGGCGGTTTTCCTTTTGGCTTTGGCCACCGGAAACAGAGTGTCTGAGCTGGCGGTGATGAGCAACACACCTAATTGTCTTAGGTTTGGTAGACTTAATGAATGTATTTCCATTGCACCCTCCCCAGGTTTTGTAGCCAAGAATGAGCATAGTGCACACGTGTTTTCTGAATTCACGGTGCCGGCGTTAAAAAGGGGAAAGGTGCATCATAATTTATGTCCAGTGCAAGCTCTAACCAAATATTTGAGAGTAGCTCCTCAAAACCCCCAAGGTGCTTTATGGGTAGCAAGTACGGGTAAACGCTTACTTAAACGGCGATTAGCCTCTCTTCTGGTAGAAGTCATTAAAGAAAGTAATCCCGGCGTTGTGGGTCGGGCCCACGATTTACGCAAATGGGCAGCCTCTTTACGTTTCCTGAATTTTTTTTCAGTTGAAGACATAGCGTCCACGCAGTTGTAGGCGTCTAATCATGCGTTTCTGTCTAGATACTTGTCAGTTGCTCTAGACAAACCTTCCTTACCATGTATAGCTTTAAGGCAGAGGGTCTAGGTGGCCCTGCAGTCAATTTTGTTTACTTTCACGGAAAGGGGGGGGGGGGGTGCAGTCAGTTGACATAGGACACCCTAGACCCCGCCGGAGTATGAGAGCTGTGATACAATTTAAGGTTAAAATGTGATATGAAAATTTCTCAGTGAGAAATTGTGCTAGTACAATGTTAAGTACAAAACAACGGTGTTGTTAGAGTAGTTTAGCTGCGAAAGCAATTTAATTTTAGAATAATGGAGTTCCTTTGCAATTTATCTCCAAGTTTATGTTGGGGTTTATTATGTGCACATATAAACTTATAACTTGTTATTTTTTGTCACCTCTCGTTGAGTAGGGTGCCTTTGTAACTACAGATCTGTGTTCAGAATCTTCAGGGTTACCCATTTTTTGTCAGGCAGGCTTCTTTGAAGCACGCACCTGCCTGACCCCCTTTTTCTTGTATTTTTTCGGCTACGCCGTTGTTAAAATATATTTTCAAAGTAAGAATACTATGTGGTTGTTTTTATTATCTGCTTTTCTAGAGTTATGATATGATTACGAATGTCCCCCTCCAGTCTTAGAAATCAGGCATGTTCGTCAATGATGGAGGGGCCACTAATAAATTATAGGTTTGACTCCTGTAAGGAGATAAAGAAAACCTAATATTTAGTAGTGGCCCCGTAATCATTGACGACTGGGGCCCTCCCGACCGTCCCCTTCCCATTCGTTGATGTATTGAGGATTTTGGTTTACTTGATATGTCAGTGAAGGAAGAATGACGCCTGAATCAGCGTCTGGTCAGAAATCCACACAAGTACATCCACGATATGATGGAAAGCTTATTGGATAGTTATTCTTATTTTCTTTTTGTTTTTATTTTTTTTACGAAGTTTTTTCGTAGTGAGAACCCAATTCATAATGACTGAAGCCATGAGTGAGGTCGCGTGCGCTCATGATGAAGGCTCCTCAGTTTTTAAATGCTCTGCGCGGTAGATTCAAACTACGGCGGATTAGTGTTTGAAGAGGATGCCTTATGTAATAGGCATGTTCGTCAATGATTACGGGGCCACTACTAAATATTAGGTTTTCTTTATCTCCTTACAGGAGTCAAACCTATAATGTGGTACCAAATCTGTAAATTGCTAACTGAATAAATATTATTATTATTATTATTAATATTATTATTATTATTAATTAACTGGGTTTTAGTGCACTTCTACAAAGGCTTTCCGGTGACGACAAAGCCTACTCACAACAGGAGTACTTTACGTTAATAAAATGCTCTTAAGTAATAACAATGCTTGAATAAACTATAACAAGATTTAATAAAGGAGTATATGCTTACGTTAACTTCAGTGTGAGTCTGTACTCAACACTAAACTCTTCAATGCTCTATGAAAACACTGATAGTCTAGTCCTACAGCAAACAGATATGGAATCTTCTGAAAACGTCTGATGCTCTAAGATGCTCGTTAATATAGAACAGAAATAATGCAGGGGCAGGACACCAAAGCGTGTATCTTAAATACACCAATAAGTAGGATACATATATATAACAAGGGAGTGCAACAACTCTGTGACAGCACTAATAATGCCACTCAAAACAGTACTTCCTTAGCCAAAGTAACAGCCATACTGGGTTGTGCACCAAGCATCAACCTAGGCTAAAATAATACGTGAATAATTCCTAAAGCATACACAGTTAAAGTTAATAAACACAAGGCTGTCTTTCTAACTAATAAAGTCTAGCAGCGGTATAAAAGGTACCAGGAAGCTAGGCAGAGCGCAAGCATGCTCGTAGCCTACTGTCTCCCCTTGAACAGATTTCCCTTATGTTACGTTAAGTGACTAGGAGGCTCTCTTGGTAAGTCCAGATCTCAAGTATCTGGTCTTGCCCTGGCGCTCCACAAAGGTCAACAAAATGAGGTAGCAAACATACGAGCAAGAGTAGGCAAAGGCCTTCGCTTGTATGCTGCTACACTCGCAAAGGAAAAATATGCACAAGGGTTACAGGCTAACCTAAGCTCCGTCGAAGTCGTACAGGCTCTGACTTGCCACATACATAACTCAGACAACGACCAAGGATACCCTCCACTGTCTAGCATTAAATAGTAGGAAAGAACAACTCAATAATTAGAAGCACCCAATGATAATATGACTCATGTGACTATGACTAATAATCCCTAAAGCTAGTGCAAAACATATATGTGAGAACTGGTGCTGGTACTATGACTGGCCGACTATGGAAGTCGTATGCAGAACCAGAGGGATAAGTAATTGAATAAAGATGAGAAGTATTGGAAAAGAAGAAGTTCAGAAAGAGAAACAGTAGTACGGGGGAGATTGGGGACAGATTGCAAGGGACATCTAGGACCAAGCACACCATGCCAAGCTCTGAAGAAGACACGCGGGCAGGAGCCCCCCAGCTCCTACACTAGGACGGCGGCACCCAATCACAGACCACTACGTCATGAAGAGCAAGCGTCATAGGACACGCCAGGCCAGCCGACCAATCAAGAGCGTGGGAACCTCCGCCCGAGCGAGGGAGGCACACGTACATACACACGCACATATTACCACCTCGCTGTCTCCTTCGTTCTCTCTCTCCTTAACTTCACACTACACATCTTATACTCTATCACTGATATAAAATACTTCCAAGTGTCATAGACATGGATAAAGACCACCACTGATCTGTATGTGACAACATGAATACTAGGAAAGAAAGAACATCGTTCTACGATTATTATAGCCCATTTCACTGCCCTGGCGAGCGCTAGCGAGTATGAGCACATTCTGGCAAGCTGGCCAGCGTAACACCCCGCCCAAGATGTGGGACGTTTTAACCTCAGGTAAACGCCACATCTGACCAGACAGAATGCTCATAAACCCTGCCTCACCCAGCTACTCCCCCAAGTTGTGAAAACAAGGCATAATCACAACATAAAACATTTCATTATATAAACAAAATCTACACAACACTTCCCCAAAAGAATAGTATCACTTAACAATATTACGCTCAACGAGCAAGCTTCAACAAGCCTAGCCTACTAAGACTCGGGGCTGTTCGGCCAGGCAGCTTAGGGAACAACAACAACAACAACTAAGACAAAAACAAAGGATGTCTTAGATTCTTGCTGTAACATACTGCACTTATATACTATAAAAAAGAAAGAGTTTTTATGTGAGGTTTTTATATTTTTTAATAGTGTTTTTGGTGGCTTTGCACTACAGGGGCAAGCCTAATTTTTCTCCACTCAACTCCGACACACCTGTGGTGATCTACCCTGGGTCGTCCACCCTGGACAAACAGTCAGCTATCACATTGTCACAACCGGCAATATGGAAAATGTCCAGGTTATACTCCTGCAGCATTAAGGACCACCTGGTTAGCCTCATATTCCGGTTGTGGAACTGATTCAAAAACTTCAAAGGGTGGTGGTCAGTATAAATCACCACGACTGGGCCAAAAGCAGGAACATACACCTCAAAGTGCCTGAGCGCCAGCACAATGGCCAGAAGCTCCTTCTCTACCACCGAATAGTTCTTTTGTGCTGAGTTGAACTTCTAGGAAAAGAAACTTACTGGGTGTTCCACACCTTCTGGGCCTGTTTGCAACAAGACGGCACCAGCCCCTACACCGCTAGTATCTGTCGCTAGCTGAAAAGGTCTTGAGAAGTCTGGGGCCCTGAGTATGAGGTGAGTGCACAAAAGATGCTTCACGAGTGAGAATGCTTTCTCACACTCAGGTGCCCACCCAAACTTTTTCGTCTTTGCAAGTAAATCAGTCAGAGGAGCCGACACCGAGGAGTATCCACGGATGAATCTGTGGTAATACCCAATCATGCCCAAGAACCTCATGATTTGTCTCTTGGTGGTCGGCCTGGGGAACTGGTTAATAGCCTGTATTTTGGTTTGGGGGGGGCACACCTGGCCCAACACAACCACAAAAACCCCCAAATACTGCACGGTTGCCCGAACAAAGTCACACTTGCCCAGATTGACCACCAAATGAGCCTCACTCAGCTTCCTGAACAATGCCCCGATGTGCTTGCAATGGCTTTCAAAGTCATTATCGTAGATTATCACATCATCTAGATAAACGGTGCAGTTAGGGATCTCCGCCACTAACTCGTTCATCAGGCATTGGAAAGTTGCAGGTGCATTCTTCAGCCCATACGGCATAACGTTGCAACGGTAAGTGTTCCCATCCACCACAAAACCGCACACCTGCTTCGCCCGCTCAGACAACGGCACCTGCCAGTAACCTCTGACAAGATCCACCTTGGTGAGGTAACGTGCACACCCGATCTTGTCAACACTATCATCTACGCGGGGAAGAGGGTAAGCATTGGTGGAGGTTAAGCCGTTCAACCGCCTGAAGTCAATGCAAAACCTGACCTTCCCGTCTGGGCTGCAGAGTGACGGGAGATATCCACCTAACCGCCCCTTTTTCTATCAGCCCCTTCTCCAACATGTAGCCTAATTCCGCTCGGAGAGCCGGAAGTTTAATGGGAGGTACACGATAGGGCACTGATTTAAAAGGGGGGTGGTCTCCAACGTCTACATCGTGCACCGCATGAGTTGTGAGGCCTGGGTGCTCGGCAAAAACAGTGGGGTATAAACAGAACAGGTGCTGGATCGCTGCACGCTGTTGCTCAGGCAGGTGCTCAAGCGCTTTCACAGCCACCTGGTTCATGTTCCCTGCCCACTGATCCGCCGAGACATGACAAACCCAACTTTCCTCCACCTGGGCCTCACTGCCCCCCTCTCCTTCTCCACCTTGGCCGCTGCAGACCAACACAGGGGCAGTAGGCTGCTCAGGTGGGTGCCTCACAAACTCTTTTAACAGGTTCACATGACAGAGCTGATTTTTCTTTCGCCTATCCGGAGTAGCCACAAGGTAATCCAGGTCCGATAACTTCCTCACGACCTTGTAAGGACCGACAAACTTGGCAGACAGGGGATGGCCAACTAAGGGCAATAAGACCAAAACCTCCTGTCCTACCACAAACTCCCGGAGCTTTTCCTTTTTGTCATACCGATCCTTCATCAAGGCCTGATTACCCACCAAATTTCTCCCTGCCAACTCCAGGCTTTTCAGCATCCTGTCCCTACTCTCGAGGACATACTTAATTAGAGAACATGGCGGCACAGTCCCTTCCCAGATCTCTCTTACCATGCTCCACACCAGCCCACCTCACAGTGCCGTGCCCCCTATGACCCCAAAAAACATCTCGGACGAGTGACGAGCCCTCCTGCTGCTTCTGCACCGGCGGTGACTTCGCAACCGACTGTTTACCCCGGGCAAACGCGGAAGACCTCAAAGACACGCCAATGTTGCTCACTAGTGACACCACTGCTGTAGGCGGTGCGCTCGGACATGAGCGTGCAATATGCCCCTTCTTATGACACTTGAAACATTCCACTTCACTCTTGGACTTCCCCTGAGGTGGGTAAGGGCCCTGACCTTTCTTTAACGGGAAGGGTTTCGACTTGGGATCATAATTGGCAACAGTACTCTTAAATGGATAATTATTTGTGTCATTAATTCGGGGGGGTGGAGTGGTACGCCCCCTTGTTACCTGCCTCAGCTCTCTGTGCAGACCCGCACCCACGAATCAATGACATCCTGAGGTCAGCCAGCTCAGCCGCCTCCTGTAGAGTTTTTGGTTGCTTTTCTTTCAGGTTAAGAGTCAAGTCACTGCCAGTACATTTAAAAAATTACTCCAACAACACTAATTGTTTCACTGCATCAAAAGTAGTTGCCTTCTCCGATCTTAACCAATTTTCAAATGCATCTGACAGCTCTCTAGCGTGTTCCTGGAAAGTACTCTCCTTTCTCTTGGGAACAGCTCTAAATTTCAGCCTATAGGTCTCTGGCTGCAACTCATACGCCCTCAGGACAGCCTCTTTCAATGCCTCATAATTCACGCAGGAATCTAGGGGCAAAGCATCATACGCCTTGAGTGCTTTCCCCGTCAAAGTGACGAAACAAGGGCTGCCCACTTCTCCTCGGGCCATTGGTGCTCCTGGCACTTTTTCTCGAACCGGAGACAAAATTTGGTAACTCCTAACTCATCAAACACTGGGACCAACTTTAGTAGATGCGACAGGGACTGGTCATGGGCTCGACCCCCCTGGATGACATGGTTCCTTGTCACCTCTACACGAGTTTTCTCTAGATAAACATCGGCACAATACCTTTCAGACTCAAACTTAAGCTCAGCCTCTCGCTGCTTGAGCTCAGCCTCTCACTGCTGCTGCTGCTGTCTGAGCTCAGCCTCATGCTTTCTCTGCTCGAGCTCAGCCCTCTGCTGCTCGAGCTCAGTCGGTTGCTTAAGTTTGGCGAGCTCGAGCTGAAACAACATCTCGGAAGACAAACCCTGAGGAGGGGGCGCTACTATTGGGGACCCACCCCGTGAATCACCTAGAGGCATACCCAACCGCCAGCGGGCATCGGCCTGCGGGAACGTACCCGGCTCCGGAGCCCGAGGGGGCGCCATGATAGGAGTCGAGTGGAATGGGGGCTGGGCCGAAGGTGCCCCAGCTCCCGCTCCACCCGACGTCCCATCCACCCCACCGAGCACACAGGTAACCAGCTCACCTCTCAACAAACCGCTAGTACCGGGAAACCCTAAGACCGTGGCTATACACTGCAGTCCGTACCGGTCCAGCCCCGACACCCGGACCGCCGACACAGGCTCCTCCAAAAAAAATCCGAGCATCCTCCTCGTTGTTCACCACCCGAACGCCGTTAAACAACTCCACCTTCTCCACCTCCTCGCCTGTCTCTCGCACTGTGCCCTTACTATGTTCAGACCCGTCCAGTGACATGATGGAGTCAACAACAAAATTCTCAAGTCAAGACAAAAATAGCCAAACTCTTGCGTAGCTTTATTCACCAAAAATTATTCGAAGATGTTCTTGAGTGCAATATTAGGTCACCAATAAACTCCAACAAGTTCTATATATCCTCAAAACAATGTCCACTGCCAACAATGCGAGAAATAAATTCAACCCCAAATGGCAATAAGATTTATCCCCAAAAAAACTGCAATATTCAGTTCACTATATACTGGTCTAAGGTCGCCATTTGTTACGACCGGCACTACGAAATAAACAAGGGCACTTAATAATGGACTAGATGATAGGCTGTATCTGCAACAACGGTACGCTAATTTCCAAACCCTCGAACTATTACGCCGGTGAACAAAACACTTAAACTCTCCAGATTTAATCTACTAGATAACGGGGTATCAATTAACTGGGTTTTAGTGCACTTCTACAAAGGCTTTCCGGTGATGGCAAAGCCTACTCACAACAGGAGTACTTTACGTTAATAAAATGCTCTTAAGTAATAACAATGCTTGAATAAACTATAACAAGATTTAATAAAGGAGTATATGCTTACGTTTACTTTAGTGTGAGTCTGTACTCAACACTAAACTCTTCAATGCTCTATGAAAACACTGATAGTCTAGTCCTACAGCAAACAGATATGGAATCTTCTGAAAACGTCTGATGCTCTAAGATGCTCGTTAATATAGAACAGAAATAATGCAGGGGCAGGACACCAAAGCGTGTATCTTAATACACCAATAAGTAGGATACATATATATAACAAGGGAGTGCAACAACTCTGTGACAGCACAAATAATAGCCACTCAAAACAGTACTTCCTAAGCCAAAGTAACAGCAATACTGGGTTGTGCACCAAGCATCAACCTCGGCTAAAATAATACGTGAATAATTCCTAAAGCATACACGGTTAAAGTTAATAAACACAAGGCTGTCTTTCTAACTAATAAAGTCTAGCAGCGGTATAAAAGGTACCAGGAAGCTAGGCAGAGCGCAAGCATGCTCGTAGCCTACTGTCTCCCCTTGAACAGATTTCCCTTATGTTACTTTAAGTGACTAGGAGGCTCTCTTGGTAAGTCCAGATCTCAAGTATCTGGTCTTGCCCTGGCCAACAAAAGGTCAACAAAATGAGGTAGCAAACATACGAGCAAGAGTAGGCAAAAGCCCTTCGCTTGTATGCTGCTACACTCGCAAAGGAAAAAGATGCACAAGGGTTACAGGCTAACCTAAGCTCCGTCGAAGTCGTACAGGCTCTGACTTGCCACATACATAACTCAGACAACGACCAAGGATACCCTCCACTGTCTAGCATTAAATAGTAGGAAAGAACAACTCAATAATTAGAAGCACCCAATGATAATATGACTCATGTGACTATGACTAATAATCCCTAAAGCTAGTGCAAAACATATATGTGAGAACTGGTGCTGGTAATACGACTGGCCGACTATGGAAGTCGTATGCAGAACCAGAAGGGATAAGTAATTGAATAAAGATGAGAAGTATTGGAAAAGAAGAAGTTCAGAGAGAGAAACAGTAGTACAGGGGGTTAGATTGGAGACAGATTGCAAGGGACATCTAGGACCAAGCACACCATGCACACCACACCACTCTGAAGAAGACACGCGGGCAGGAGCCCCCCAGCTCCTACACTAGGACAGCGGCACCCAATCACAGACCACTACGTCATGAAGAGCAAGCGTCATAGGACACGCCAGGCCAGCCGACCAATCAAGAGCGTGGGAACCTCCGCCCGAGCGAGGGAGGCACACGTACATACACACGCACATATTACCACCTCGCTGTCTCCTTCGTTCTCTCTCTCCTTAACTTCACACTACACATCTTATACTCTATCACTGATATAAAATACTTCCAAGTGTCACAGACATGGATAAAGACCACCACTGATCTGTCTGTGACAACATGAATACTAGGAAAGAAAGAACATCGTTCTACGATTATTTTAGCACATTTCACTGTCCTGGCGAGCGCTAGCGAGTATGAGCACATTCTGGCAAGCTGGCCAGCGTAACAATATATATATATATATTATTATTATGCCGGGTTGTAATCCAACTCGATTCATTATATCTTGTATGTCAATCCGGATTGCGGATATTTAGAATTTGAATATGCTCAACAGGAACACATCTAGCTTGATGAATATGATAATTGTTTGCCCAATCGGTCAATCAACAACACAATAAACACACAATATAGATTACACTCAAAAGACATAAGTACAGATAAGGGGTATTAACCCTTTCCCTGTGGGTTACGTTCTGGAACGTCCCGGCAATTTACAGCAATTTCCAGGCTTTAAAAGCCTGTAAAAGCCGTAGAAATGGAGTGTCAGTGGGCGGGACCGTGAGGGGCCCACCTCCGACCCTCAGAGCAGCCAGAGGCTCACTGAGGTAGACTGTGTCTCGCGCGGGTCTCTCACTGCCTCTCACAACAGTGTTGCCGAGCGAGCAAGTGCTAATAAATAGTGGGTTTCCCGCGTTTCAATGGCACCGCTGCGGGTGAACCAGGCCACATACGAGGCCCGTTCTGGTCTCATTTTGAAGCTATTTTCGCCTAGTTTTCGGCAGAATACAGTTCATTTAATGCAGATGCTTGATTCATCATTCAGGAGTGCCTGAATATGCCCTAAATAGCCCAAAACACTCCGCAGAGAAAGGGTTAAAATCACTACTATATTGAGTAGGACTCTAATAGGTAAGGTGACTTATAGAGAGTTGAATATGATTTACTCCCTAGAGAATATACTGTAGTTCGTCACTCACAAAATAAAAAAAGAGAGGAAATACGCAATTATAGGATATATATACACACACAATAGGCATTGACAACAATACATATGCGGGTCAAGTGTGTAACGCGAGGTATAGTAACAAGGACAAGGTAAGGTAACTGGGGCCTATCACTCAGTTGCGCGAGAGTCTGCGCGGTGGTAAAAAACAATTAGGGTCGCGTTCAGGTGAGCCCACAAAGGTACCGCTCTCGGGGGTACAGGTCAGATGGACTGCGGTCACGGGAAATACTATATTATTTTAATGCGATGTTAAATCGGGGAGTGAAGATATGAACTTCACTTTATTCTAAGGGGAAAGATAGTTTAAATCTGAATATAACTATCGAAGAGTTATTGCGAATAATCTCTCACACGATACACGACAAATAATATTCGATCGTAGATGAGGTCAAATTACACGGAGAAAGGAAATCAGATTCACAGTAAATGTAGTGACTGAGTTAGAATATAATAAATATAATTTAGAATAGATTGGAATAAATTAACCAACTACTGAATAAACGCAGAATGGAGTAGCGCTGTATTATAGCTTAAAAGGAGCTATAATGAATGGAAATACAAAACAAAGTTGTACCTATGAAATACCCAATTATGATGGCATAAAAGGAGGTTTGAATAAATTAACAAATTCCTGAAAGAACGCAGAACTTAGTAGCGCTGTATTATAACACAAATAACGGTTATAATGAATAAATTACTGAACGAAGCAATAATATAATAAATAGCCAAAAAGTAGGTCTAATAGATATAGGAACGTAAAATCTGAATCCCTAGATCTGTGGTGAAAGAATTACATGACCCGAGTAACGTATATAATTAGATTATTCACAAGAACAAATACAAATTAGGTATCTGGAATATAGATTAACTCTCACTCAACGGATGGGTTCTTTACTTTCAAGGGGGGCGAAATAGTAATATAAGTATTCTCTGGTAATAATTATGGGGGCAATATGAACCTGAGTTTGGGCGTAGGTTTTAGATATTGAATTTAAGAAGGAAAATAGCTCACGTTATACACTTCACTTCGACTTGGACACATAAAGAATAATAACGCATAAGGATAAAATCTGAGAGTATTCACTAAGTAACACGTGTAGAAATTACTATGTAACGTACCATACAAGTAATGATCTGAAGGTTTAAACACAAAATTTATTATCTCGGCAATATCTCGTACTTATAGAATCACTGTACAGATCAAAGTTATATAACTCTTACACATGTATGAAATGGACAAGGTAGATCTTAGGCACAGATCTATTAATAAGTTAAATAGAATACTCGCATATTTTATATTACCTTCACAATAATACCCACAACTTATAACACACAGAGACACTTAGGGTACGGGATAGAGGAGACGTGATAGCCATGAACGAGAATCTGGACGACAAAGGACTCGTAGTTCTTCTCCGGGCTGGACGTCAGGGGGAACTGCCTCTCTCACGGACACTGGGGAAGTTTGTTCCTGGCTCCTCTACACACTCTCGTTCGCCTCCCACCTTAGACTTTATCTCGTCCTATAGCTGAGTCTTCAACACAATTTCCACCCACAATCAGCTTGACCAGTGGAAGGTAGCAATCGTATTTGCATACCTTCCCTCAATTTCAGTCAGACTATATTCGGGTTATATTTAGAACTCAATTTGGTCTGTTTCAATATAGTAGAGACATGTGGATATTATTCTTTTCATTATTGTGAAGGCAATTCTTATTCTAAAAATATACTTAAACTATTACTACAAACACAATGAGATTCTCTATCTCTCAATATTACCCTCTTTATTTAAAAGGGTTGCATGATAAAGTTTTTCTGTTAATCACTATTTCTGTCTTTTTCTAGTTTGCAGGCCATGCTTTTGTTTCTGATCACTCTGTTTCTACTATCTCCATTCTTCCTGTGAGGTACTGTAGAGGTGGTTCTGGGGTTCCAATCTGTGAAGGTATTGCACTGGGTCTTGGTGAGGTATTTGCATAAAGTATTCCTCACTGTATTGCAAATCTGGCTGGGGCTGGGTATTCTCCTTAGTTGTTTGTCTCTGGCTCTGCCATTGGCCGGGCAGGTATCCTTGTGATTGGCCCGGACTCGAACTCCTTTGGTGGGCAGACTGTCCCATATTCGCAGGGATTAGAACATGGGTAGGCCTGGTTAATTTGGTAGACTGTTCTATTGTGGCAGGTGTTAAAGCATGGGAAACTGGTAATCTTGTGTTCTCTCTCTCTCCCTTTCCTGATATAGCTTCCTCCTTGTCTTCTTTGTCTCTTTCACTGCAGCTATTTTGGCTCTGGTAGGCTGCTCTTATCCCGCATTGTCAGGGAGTCTACCGGGATTGCTTTGCTCCTGGTTTGCAATCCCGTCATCTCGCCACCTTCTTCCAAAAAAAATATCGGCCGCGAGACTTAAGTTTGTATCTTCGGAAGGTTTTGGTGATGAGATAAGGTTTCAGATGTTGCAGAATTAAGCACCAAATTGTTGTGGGGATGTCAACAGGTGCCTTGGTGTCATATTGCAGGGTTAGTTGGAGGGGAGTACTGGAGGAGTTTGCCACATGAACTAAATGGGCAGGAGAGTTGATGTCGATCTTGGTGGTGTTGGATGACACGAACAAGCTGTTAATCTTCATGGTGCTAGCAGGAGCACTAGTACTGGGAGATGTGGTTGGTAGTGGAGCTGGTGACATACTAACTGGACTTGAGTTTGCTGGTCTGTTTGACCCAGGTGGGAGGGGCATGGTGCTTTGGGGGCCTGTCCTTAGGTTAGGTGACATTGTGGTGGCCAGAGGAACAGGTTGAGGTGTTGACCTCGCAACAGGTGTGGCGGCGACCTTTTTACTTTGAGAGGTGGTAGGTTTGGTGGGAGGCCGCCTTTTGTTGGTCGGCTTGAAGGTGGGTGCCCATCTCTTAGGTGGAGTCACACGTCGGCCAGATCTTCGACATGTTGGATTATATAAAGGTTGCATTAACAAAGGTGACCTTGATTTCATTTTTGGCATGTGTGAAACAGGATGGGGGGAGGTATAGATTTGTTTAGGTGTTGTGGAATGGCTAGGGGAAAGTGTAGGAAATGTATGTGTAGATGTAGAAGGTTGAGGAGATTTACTGAGAGGTATAGGTAGTTGAGTAGAAAGTTTAGGATTATTTGGACCCCCTCCTTTGATAGCACCAGCTGTAGTGAGCGACGCAATCAATAAAATGAAGGACGGTAAAGCTCCAGGGTGCTCTGACATTGTCGCTGAGATGATAAAAGCCTAAGGGGAGACTGGTGTCAACTTATTCACTGAGTTGATAAACACCATTATTAACCCTTATTTAGCGGCGAGCAACATAAGTCGAGTTAAATAAAGCTGGACTATGTGGCGGCGCTCGACATAACTCGAGTGGAAATTTCAGCACGTAATGTGGCTGAGAGAGAGAGACAAGTGGTGGCAGGAGACTAGCGAGCGTATGACTGCTCCAGACCACCGCGGCGAACCTACTGACACAAATCTCAGCTCCCTCCTCCCTCTCTCACTCGCTACATACTCAATTATGTACTGAAAGTACCGAATTACCTGCTTTTTGCACTCGCGTTGCACGGTTATTGCAAGAAAACTATCCATCATACAAGGATCGTTATGGTGTCATTCGAAAGCTCTGTTTATGCCCTTTCAGGGATAGGTACTTGTTTTACGTTCTGGGTCTTATTTAGGCATGAAAATGATCACGTAAACAGCCCTATTTTGGCTAAAAACACCCCGCTGTGCGGTACACATAAATAAACCGCATAGGCCGCTCGTAAGGTGTTAAAGATGAGAAAATCCCAGAGGATTGGCTCAAAAGTGTAATGGTAAATATATACAAAGGAAAAGGGGATGCGCTAGAGTGGCTAGATAGAGGAAATTATAGGGGCCTGAAAATGCTTGACCAAATCATGATGGTCTGTGAGAGTCTTTGAGGGTTTGATCAGGCAAAGCATCTCCATTAATAATATGCAGTTTGGTTTTATGCCAGGACGGGGTACAACCGATGCTATCTTCATAGTCAGCCAGATACAGGAAAGATACTTACTAAAAGGCAGGATCTTTACTTTGTGTTTGTAGACCTGGAGAAGGCCTTTGATAGGGTGCCTAGAGATGTTGTGCAGTGGGCTATGAGGAAACTTGGTGTGGAAGAGTGGCTGGTGCGTGTGATAATGAAGATGTATGAGGATTCGCGAAGTGCGGTGAGGGTGAAGGGTGTACTGAGTGATGAGTTCGCAGTCCGTGTTGGAGTCCATCAGGGTTCAGTGTTAAGCCCCCTCCTCTTTATTATGGTCTTGGAGGCACTGTCTAGAGTTTTTAGAGGCGGACTCCCGTTGGAACTGTTTTACGCAGACGATTTAGTCCTAATAGCTGACAGTATGCAAGATGCTGAGGCCAAATTCAGAGAATGGAGAGAGGGCATGGCGAGCAAGGGTTTAAGAGTCAATATTAACAAAACCAAGGTTATGCATTGTAGATTGAGACTAGGCAATGTGGAAAAGAGCGGTGCATACCCATATGCAGTGTGTGGAAAGGGTGTGGGCGTTAACTCAATTCAATGTAGCATCTGTCGATGTTGGGTACACCATGGGAGTAAGCGCTGTAGTAGAATAAAGGGACCCCTGCCGAAGGATAAGCCAGAAATAGAGAAATTTGAGTGTGTAGTGTGCAAAGGCGAGCTTGTGTTAAGTGATTATCCTGTGGCTGTGAATTTTTGAAATGAGTCATTGGAGCTGGTTAACAAGTTTTGTTACCTAGGAGATACCATCTCTGCCGGTGGTGGGGCCGAGGCTGCCACTGTTGCTAGAATTAGATGTGGCTGCGGGAAGTTCAGAGAACTGGTGCCAATCCTGACCATGAACAGAATGCCTCTCCCCCTGAAGGGAAAGGTGCATGCCTCATGTGTTAGAAGTGCAATGACGTATGCCTCAAAAACATGGGCCGTTAAAGTAGAGGATGTCAACAGAATGGAACGTAATGAGATGAGAATGGTAAGATGGATGTGTGGGGCCAGGCTACAGGATAGAATAACAAATGTTGAGCTGAGGAGACGTTTAGGTATAAATAGTATTAGCGAGGTGATGCGTACAAGTAGACTGGGATGGTATGGACATGTGGAGAGAATGGATGAACAAAATTGGGTGAAAAAATGCAGGTCTGTGATTGTGGAGGGAGCTGCACCAAGGGGTGGACCGAGGAAGACCTGGGATCGGACTATATGTGCCGATCTCAAATCCAAGCACTTGACAAGTGAAGCAGCCCTTAACAGGGTTGCCTGGAACCCCGCCATTAGGACAAGAGACTGAAACTGCACGTATGTGTGGAACACTCAGTCTTAACATTTTATGTATGTATGTATGAAAAGTTTCCTTGATCAGGTAAACTTGTTGGCTTGATGACTTGATGAGTGGATGAAGTTGATGAAGTGTAAGATAAAGAAGGGGAAGTTTGATTTTCTGGAGTTGGGAGAAAATACTTCTAGGCATCCAATCTGGTTTTTGTTGTCGTTGAAACTGTTGAAGTAGTTATTGCTGGTCTTGATTTAATGAGTCTCGATGATGAATGGCTAATATCGGCTGAATGTCAGTATTTTGGCTAGAGGTGTCAGTGATTGAGGTAGTTGGAAGTATGGACAAAGCATCAGCATTAGCGTGGAGTTTTCCTGGTCGATATGCAATTTCATAATTGAACTCTTCTATTGATTCCCGTCACATGACTGTTAAGGCATTTTTAGTGTCAGATTTGCGTAGCCATTGGAGGGCTTGGTGATCGGTGATGATGGTGACCTTGACACCTGCTAGGTAAGCTTTAAAGTGTTGTAAGGCCCAAATTATCCCCGGACATTCTCGCTTGGTTACGGGATAGTTGACTTCTGCCGGATTTAGGGTTCGGCTGGCACATGCAATAATATGTTCCCTCCCTTCTCTAGTTTGTCCTAGAACGATTCTATACCAAATTGTGAGACATCAGTATAAGCGGAATGGTTGGGTATAGTCTGGGAAAGATACTACTGGGGATGCTACTAGTAGTTCTTTTAAAAAGTTAAAGGCTTTTAGGCGTTGGTCTGTCCACAAGAATGGTTCTTCATTTCTTGTTAAGTCATGTAGGGGTTTGGCAATGGTGGCAAAAATGTTCACAAATCGGCGATAGTAGGAAGCTAGGCCGAGAAAAGCTCGTACTCGTTTTACATTTGTGGGAGGAGTTATGGTACTGATGGCATCTAATTTGTCTGGATCTGGGGCAATTCCGTTTTCTGAGACTATGTGGCCTAGAAATTTAACTTCTTTCTTGGCCAGAGTACATTTAGAGGGTTTGAGTTTTAGATTTTCTTCTCTAATCCTCTGAAATACTTGACTTAATCTTTGTAGGTGCTCAGCCCAGGTTTTCACGAACACAATTATGTCATCCAAGTATGCCAGGCAAGTTTCCCAGGTTAATCCTTGTAGGACAGATTCCATCAACCTGGAAAAAGTTGCAGGGCCGTTACATAGACCAAACGGCAATACTGTGAATTTGTATAATCGTCCTTGACTGGTGGCAAAAGCTGTCTTTTGTTGGTGTTCTGGGAGTACTGGTACTTGCCAGTACCCGGCTTGTAGATCCAGGGTAGTGAACCATTTAGCTCCTAACAGGGAATCTAAAGAGTCGTCAACCCTGGGTAGTGGGGTGGCATCTTTTATGGTGACGTCATTCAACTGTCGGTAATCGATACAGAAACTGGTGTATCTATCTTTCTTCCGGACGAGTACCACCGGAGATGACCAAGAGTTAGTGGAATGTTGGACAACTCCTGTGGTATACTATCAATGGAAGTTAAATATTTCTAAGCTATAGCAATTCAAACAAAATCAATCTAAATTAAATTACTCCATATCTAAATTGAACTCAATCTGAAACAAGCAAATTTATATCCAAAGGTGTCACATAATAAATTATATATAAAGTAAGGCTATAAGGGTTAATATTATCCAGGAATTAACTCAACAATAGTTCCACGTGGCAACGAGACAAAGGAGAACTTTTACCCAATATGGCGGACAATGGGGAAGCAAGACGTCGGCTCAAGTGAAAGAAAGAATCAAATGATTATATGGGAATGGACATGAATACTATGCTTATCTGTCAGTCAGTCATGGCGTCGATGAGAGCGTCATGATGGTGTAGATGTATGTATTGCTGTCAGTGTATTGTGATTAGAGGCACAAAAGCTCGATCAACTGAAGGCGGAAATTAGATGTTAACTGGTTGGTGGTCGTGAAGGCTCTGCCGCTTCCAGCTCTCTGCCTTGCTGCCGTGGCATACGCCAGGGCCCAAATTATCGTACCGATTCTATGTTGCTCAATACGATAAATTATATTAATATATACGATAATTTCATATATACTAGATAAGACCATGTCAATATTGCTTAATAGCATATTAGGCCTTTTATAATCTTAACTTACTTACAATCTTATAATATACGATCTACTCGTCCTACGCCGTGCAGCGGGAACGACCGTGACGTCACAGAGACGTACGTTAGCACAAATTTGTTCGTACACTATCGTATTTACACGATAACTCCAGTTGCTAGCATGTCTTTTACTTGAGATTCTCTTCCTGTCTCTGTATTGGATTTTTCCTCCGGATCGGTTGTTTGATCGGATGTCCTACAGTATGTATGGGATGATGCAGTACGTTGGTTTTTCTGACATCTCGGCTGGAGGTGGCGAATATGTCTTGGTAGGTAGTCATTAGATCAAGTAAGTCAGTTTGTTGTTGAGAAGTTAAACGGGAAGGAATATCAGGTAGGGGAACAGAAGTTTGGGAGTTATCTTCTGAAGGTAAAGATAGTTCTTCTGCATAAGGTTCAAGTTCCCCAATGGTTAACCCTTTCGGCAAAGTGATAGGTTGATCGGAGATATTTGCTATTTTAATGCAATTTAATTTATTAGAGATTAGGCTTGGAGCGGTCAGGCAATCCCTATCAAAAGGGCTTTGGAGATGAGTCATAATTGCATCCCCAGGCAAGGTGGGTAATATGGGTACCCATTTTTCATGATGAGGGGGGAGTGTCACTAGTTTGGAAGTGACAGCTTGAGTTGTCTGTAGGAGACAAATGGTAGGCTTACTCTGTTTCTCCTGAGTGATCATAGACTTAGGGGTAGGGTTTACATTATTAAGTGCTTGGGAGGGGGTGTGACTTTGGACCTTTTCAGTAACTCGGAAGGGACAGCTTGGGTTGTCTGTATGAGACAAATGGTAGGTTTATTTTGCTTCTCTTGAGGAAGGGGTTACGTTACTCAAAGTTTTAGGAAGGGGTGTGACTTTTGACTTTTTGACCTTCTGAGGGTCAGTGTTTTTTTGTTTTGTTTTTTGAAGTGGGGGTGAGAACTTCAAAGTTCTCATTCTGCAATCAATGGAAGCACTCAGAGAAGTGAGCAAATCGAGCCCCAAATATCCATCGTACTTGGTCTCTTTGGGATCATAAATCATGAAAGAATGCTCAGTTCCATGATATGGGAGAGGGGTACGAACATAAAGTGGAAGAGTCTGTCCATAATTAGGGATAATATCATCATTAGCACTCACCAAAACTATTGAAGAAGGTTGGAGAAGACCTAAAGCTTTGCGGTGCTGTTTGAAGAAAAGAAAGAAGAGACATGAACGGGAAGCCCCTGTGTCAATTAAAAGTCGGACTTTCACTCCATTTAGAGTGATCTTCCTATAAATGGGAAGATTTTCTGGATCTGTCCCCTAATGAGCCCCCGCCAGTCTGACAACTATTTGTGTACGGGGGCGGATTAAAAATCCAGATCATCTGTAGCTTCCGCTACCGTTTCTGGCTCTGCAATATTTTCTTCTTCGCCAAAGTCTTCAAATCCTGCGGTTCCATCCTCGGTGATCGTAGCTATGCGTCTGGGTTTGATCCAGGGAATCTGAGCCCACCAACTAGGTGACCTGGACCTTCTCTTGGTTAATGCCGTGAAAGATTTTTTCAAGGATACCAAAGCACATTGTCCACTACATGGTTTCCAGTCGGAGGGGCGAATTCTGGCCCATTCTTCTGCTTTATCACTGGCTCATGGCGCCACAGGGCCAGATGAAGGTACAGTAATCGGGTGAATAGTGACCCTACTGATGACGGCAATCTTGTTCTGCTCTCTGGTCTTTCTCAGAGCCATGATACGCCTTACCACTGGCAAATCATTCTCGTAATTCGTGGGCTCTGTGATCGAGAAATTATCTGCTACTGCCAGGGGTAGAATTCTCAGTAGAGCTTTGAACACAATTTTCTGCCTCTGAGCTGTGGTCTCGTCAGGGAAAGCGGTTATGGCCAGTTGACTCAACTGATTTATTGTGGCGTCCAAATCATCTGTATATTTGACTTCGTGAAAATGAAGGTCCGCTATTGTTTGACCTAGTACTGGGTTCATAGCTACTTTCGTATAGCTCTCAAACTGTTCCCAGGTTAACCCTGGCATATTGTCACGCACATACCCTTATACCTTTGCTGCGTATTTCCCAAACTTCATCACTATAGTATGTATCTTGGATGTGTCATCATTCCCGAACGTCATGTCCAGGACCGGTTTGACAATTTCCAAATAAGTATTAATGTCATTCTCTTTTGGCTTGAATGCCGAAATATCGAGCGTTTTAGTTGCCATGATGAATGTTGTGTTTGATGCTGATTGGAGTAACAACAAAATTATTAAACAAAACACAAGTAAAGCTGATATGCCATATCGAGACACTGCTACCTCCAGTGTTATGCCGGGTTGTAATCCAACTCGCTTCGTTATATCTTCTGTGGCAATCCGGATTTCGGATATTTAGAATAGGAATATGCTCAACAGGAACACATCTAGCTTAATGAATATGATAATTAATTACTCAATTGGGCAATCAACAACACAATAAACACACAGTATAGATTACACTCAAAAGACATAAGTAGAAATATGGGGTATTAACCCACTGAACCCCAGCTAGTTTAGATTAAATGTACACTGAGAGACCAGCAGATTTGGCCTTTTTTTTTTTTTTTTAATAGCTTAAATAGGTGAGAAATGAAGACTAAAAAAAAAAAAAAAAAACTCACCTTGGTCATTTTGGGGTCCTATTGGGGGGGGGGGCAACCTCAGCTATCAGCTGATGCCGGACGACCTTCAAGCTTCCCGCCCTTCAAGACACAGCTGAGCGCGGCAGCATGGCAAATGTACGATGCGTCCAGTTTTCGAGTGACGGTTACTTACACCACCCGAGCATCATGTGTGCCTTCATAGTTCAGATATTAGCAACATGTATCACATATTGTCATTGTAAGTGAAGTTACAGTGTGATAAGTGCATAGATTCAAGTTTTATAAGTGTCGAGGGTGTGGCAAGCCTCGCGCGCGTCCATGATTACCATGACGACTGGCGGGCTGGCGGCCACCTTGTTCATGGACTCACGCACGTACACACTGCCAGCTGAATGACACCAGACTTCCCCTTCACTCACTCTCACTTTTATTATGCCTCTCTCACGTACTCTGTTTATTGATTTTATACTTTACCGTATATTTTATAGTTAGAATATGAGCATTACACATTGTTTTAGGCACCTTTGACTTAGAAATATGGGTTTTTACTTATTCTTAGTTGGGAGACAGGGGAGGTGGTGGTGAAGGCAGGGGGAGTGAGAGAGGACCAGTGTACACAAAAGCCTAAACTTGCTGTGTACGTAGCAACATGACACACTATCTCGTCTCTTCTTACCCCTACCACGACCTGGCGGAATTTTGAGGAATGCCGTGGGGTCTGGGTCATCCTCCTCCTCCTCTTCCCCTCTTGGTGGGGAGTCAACTATGTTATGCGAAGCGTTAGGGGAGCGATATACATAGCGAGGCGACGAGGTAAACAAGGCAACTGGGCCGGGAGGGAGGTGGGAGGCCGCCCAGTCCTTCCACTCCCGCGCTCTCTCTCCCCACTCCCCACCAAGGCGGGACTTGGGTATTGCCAATTGATAAGTATTGCCACTGTTGGGCAACATCATAAGGTATATCCCATATGAATTTGAACCCTCTAGCTACCATAGGATAAGAATAAATAAGCACAAAAGTGGCGGTGGGATAAGTGGGTAAACTGGCTTTCCCCATTCGCCCTTACTCACCCGCGCGGATGGGCTAGGGGGTTGCCGCGTACCGCCACTGTTCGGCAACATCATAAGGTAGTTTCCCATACCATCCTCAAGCCTCAAGCTACCATAGGACAAGAGTAAATCATTTCGAAGTAGCGGACGCAACGTATGTGGCACTGGGGTTTAGCGTTACATACATTGCCGATGCATACGCTGTGGCGCTGGGGTTCCGTGGGTTAAAATCACTACTATATTGAGTAGGACTCTAATAGGTAAGGTGACTTATAGAGAGTTGAATATAGTTCGTCACTCACAAAATAAAAGAAGAGAGGAAATACGCAACTATAGGAAATATATACACAAACAATAAGCATTGACAACAATACATATGCGGGCCAAGTGTGTAACTCGAGGTATTATAGTAACAAGGACAAGGTAAGGCAACTGGGGCCTATTACTCAGTTGCGCGACTCGCGAAAGTCTGCGCGGTGGTAAAAAACAATTAGGGTCGTGTTCAGGTGAGCCCACAAAAGTACCGCTTTCGGGGGTACAGGTCAGATGGACTGCGGTCATGGGAAATACTATTTTATTTTAATGCGATGTTAAGTCGGGGAGTGAAGATATGAACTTCACTTTATTCTAAGGGGAAAGATAGTTTAAATCTGAATATAACTATCTAAGAGTTATTGCGAATAATCTCTCACACGATACACGAAAAATAATATTCGATCGTAGATGAGGTCAAATTACACAGAGTAAGGATATCAGATTCACAGTAAATGTAGTGACTGAGTTAGAATATAATAAATATAATTTAGAATAGATTGGAATAAATTAACCAACTACTGAATAAATGCAGAATGGAGTAGCGCTGTATTATAGCTTAAAAGGAGCTATAATGAATGGAAATACAAAACAAAGTTGTACCTATGAAATACCCAATTATGATGGCATAAAAGGAGGTTTGAATAAATTAACAAATTCCTGAAAGAACGCAGAACTTAGTAGCGCTGTATTATAACACAAATAACGGTTATAATGAATAAATTACTGAACGAAGCAATAATATAATAAATAGCCAAAAAGTAGGTCTAATAGATATAGGAACGTAAAATCTGAATCCCTAGATCTGTGGTGAAAGAATTACATGACCCGAGTAACGTATATAATTAGATTATTCACAAGAACTAATAAAAATTAGGTATCCCGAATATAGATTAACTCTAACTCAACGGATGGGTTCTTTACTTTCAAGGGGGGCGAAATAGTACTATAAGTATTCTCTGGTAATAATTATGGGGGCAATATGAACCTGAGTTTGGGCGTAGGTTTTAGATATTGAATTTAAGAAGGAAAATAGCTCACGTTATACACTTCACTTCGACTTGGACACATAAAGAATAATAACGCATAAGGATAAAATCTGAGAGTATTCACTAAGTAACACGTGTAGAAATTACTATGTAACGTATCATACAAGTAATGATCTGAAGGTTTAAACACAAAATTAATTATCTCGGCAATATCTCGTACTTATAGAATCACTGTACAGATCAAAGTTATATAACTCTTACACGTGTATGAAATGGACAAGGTAGATCTTAGGCACAGATCTATTAATAAGTTAAATAGAATACTCGCATATTTTATATTACCTTCACAATAATACCCACAACTTATAACACACAGAGACACTTAGGGTACGGGATAGAGGAGACGTGATAGCCATGAATGAGAATCTGGACGACAAAGGACTCGTAGTTCTTCTGCTGGCTGGACGTCAGAGGGAACTGCCTCTCTCACGGACACTGGGGAAGTTTGTTCCTGGCTCCTCTACACACTCTCGTTCGCCTCCCACCTTAGACTTTGTCTCGTCCTATAGCTGAGTCTTCAACACAATTTCTTATTCTAAAAATATACTTGACCTATTAATACAAACACAAGGAGATTCTCTATCTCTCAATATTACCCTCTTTATTTAAAAGGGTTGCATGGCTGCATGATAAATGTTTTTCTGTTAATCACTATTTCTGGCTTTTTCTAGTTTGCAGGCCATGCTTTTGTTTCTGATCACTCTGTTTCTACTATCTCCATTCTTCCTGTGAGTTGTAGAGGTGGTTCTGGGGTTCCCATCTGTGAAGGTATTGCACTGGGTCTTGGTGAGGTATTTGCATAAAGTATTCCTCACTGTATTGCAAATCTGGCTGGGGCTGGGTATTCTCCTTAGCTGTTTGTCTCTGGCTCTGCCATTGGCTGGGCAGGTATCCTTGTGAGAACATGGGTAGGCCTGGTTAATTTGGTAGACTGTTCTATTGTGGCAGGTGTTAAAGCATGGGAAACTGGTAATCTTGTGTTCTCTCTCTCCCTTTCCTGATATAGCTTCCTCCTTGTCTTCTTTGTCTCTTTCACTGCAGCTATTTTGGCTCTGGTAGGCTGCTCTTATCCCGCATTGTCAGGGAGTCTACCTGGATTGCTTTGCTCCTGGTTTGCAATCCCGTCATCTCGCCACCTTCTTCCAAAACAAATATCGGCCGCGAGACTTAAGTTTGTATCTTCGGAAGGTTTTGGTGATGAGATAAGGTTTCAGATGTTGCAGAATTAAGCACCAAATTGTTGTGGGGATGTCAACAGGTGCCTTGGTGTCATATTGCAGGGTTAGTTGGAGGGGAGTACTGGAGGAGTTTGCCACATGAACTAAATGGGCAGGAGAGTTGATGTCGATCTTGGTGGTGTTGGATGACACGAACAAGCTGTTAATCTTCATGGTGCTAGCAGGAGCACTAGTACTGGGAGATGTGGTTGGTAGTGGAGCTGGTGACATACTAACTGGACTTGAGTTTGCTGGTCTGTTTGACCCAGGTGGGAGGGGCATGGTGCTTTGGGGGCCTGTCCTTAGGTTAGGTGACATTGTGGTGGCTAGAGGAACAGGTTGAGGTGTTGACCTCGCAACAGGTGTGGCGGCGACCTTTTTACTTTGAGAGTTGGTAGGTTTGGTGGGAGGCCGCCTTTTGTTGGTCGGCTTGAAGGTGGGTGCCCATCTCTTAGGTGGAGTCACACGTCGGCCAGATCTTCGACATGTTGGATTATATAAAGGTTGCATTAACAAAGGTGACCTTGATTTCATTTTTGGCATGTGTGAAATAGGATGGGGGGAGGTATAGATTTGTTTAGGTGTTGTGGAATGGCTAGGGGAAAGTGTAGGAAATGTATGTGTAGATGTAGAAGGTTGAGGAGATTTACTGAGAGGTATAGGTAGTTGAGTAGAAAGTTTAGGATTATTTGGACCCCCTCCTTTGATAGCACCAGCTGTAGTGAGCGACGCAATCAATAAAATGAAGGATGGTAAAGCTCCAGGGTGCTCTGACATTGTCGCTGAGATGATAAAAGCCTAAGGGGAGACTGGTGTCAACTTATTCACTGAGTTGATAAACACCATTATTAAAGATGAGAAAATCCCAGAGGATTGGCTCAAAAGTGTAATGGTAAATATATACAAAGGAAAAGGGGATGCGCTAGAGTGGCTAGATAGAGGAAATTATAGGGGCCTGAAAATGCTTGACCAAATCATGATGGTCTGTGAGAGTCTTTGAGGGCTTGATCAGGCAAAGCATCTCCATTAATGATATGCAGTTTGGTTTTATGCCAGGACGGGGTACAACCGATGCTATCTTCATAGTCAGCCAGATACAGGAAAGATACTTACTAAAAGGCAGGATCTTTACTTTGTGTTTGTAGACCTGGAGAAGGCCTTTGATAGGGTGCCTAGAGATGTTGTGCAGTGGGCTATGAGGAAACTTGGTGTGGAATAGTGGCTGGTGCGTGTGATAATGAAGATGTATGAGGATTCGCGAAGTGCGGTGAGGGTGAAGGGTGTACTGAGTGATGAGTTCGCAGTCCGTGTTGGAGTCCATCAGGGTTCAGTGTTAAGCCCCCTCCTCTTTATTATGGTCTTGGAGGCACTGTCTAGAGTTTTTAGAGGCGGACTCCCGTTGGAACTGTTTTACGCAGACGATTTAGTCCTAATACCTGACAGTATGCAAGATGCTGAGGCCAAATTCAGAGAATGGAGAGAGGGCATGGCGAGCAAGGGTTTAAGAGTCAATATTAACAAAACCAAGGTTATGCATTGTAGATTGAGACTAGGCAATGTGGAAAAGAGCGGTGCATACCCATATGCAGTGTGTGGAAAGGGTGTGGGCGTTAACTTAATTCAATGTAGCATCTGTCGATGTTGGGTACACCATGGGAGTAAGCGCTGTAGTAGAATAAAGGGACCCCTGCCGAAGGATAAACCAGAAATAGAGAAATTTGAGTGTGTAGTGTGCAAAGGCGAGCTTGTGTTAAGTGATTATCCTGTGGCTGTGAATTTTTGAAATGAGTCATTGGAGCTGGTGCACAAGTTTTGTTACCTAGGAGATACCATCTCTGCCGGTGGTGGGGCCGAGGCTGCCACTGTTGCTAGAATTAGATGTGGCTGCGGGAAGTTCAGAGAACTGGTGCCAATCCTGACCATGAAAAGAATGCCTCTCCCCCTGAAGGGAAAGGTGCATGCCTCATGTGTTAGAAGTGCAATGACGTATGCCTCAAAAACATGGGCCGTTAAAGTAGAGGATGTCAACAGAATGGAACGTAATGAGATGAGAATGGTAAGATGGATGTGTGGGGCCAGGCTACAGGATAGAATAACAAATGTTGAGCTGAGGAGACGTTTAGGTATAAATAGTATTAGCGAGGTGATGCGTACAAGTAGACTGGGATGGTATGGACATGTGGAGAGAATGGATGAACAAAATTGGGTGAAAAAATGCAGGTCTGTGATTGTGGAGGGAGCTGCACCAAGGGGTGGACCGAGGAAGACCTGGGATCGGACTATATGTGCCGATCTCAAATCCAAGCACTTGACAAGTGAAGCAGCCCTTAACAGGGTTGCCTGGAACCCCGCCATTAGGACAAGAGACTGAAACTGCACGTATGTGTGGAACACTCAGTCTTAACATTTTATGTATGTATGTATGAAAAGTTTCCTTGATCAGGTAAACTTGTTGGCTTGATGACTTGATGAGTGGATGAAGTTGATGAAGTGTAAGATAAAGAAGGGGAAGTTTGATTTTCTGGAGTTGGGAGAAAATACTTCTAGGCATCCAATCTGGTTTTTGTTGTCGTTGAAACTGTTGAAGTAGTTATTGCTGGTCTTGATTTAATGAGTCTCGATGATGAATGGCTAATATCGGCTGAATGTCAGTATTTTGGCTAGAGGTGTCAGTGATTGAGGTAGTTGGAAGTATGGACAAAGCATCAGCATTAGCGTAGAGTTTTCCTGGTCGATATGCAATTTCATAATTGAACTCTTCTATTGATTCCCGTCACATGACTGTTAAGGCATTTTTAGTGTCAGATTTGCGTAGCCATTGGAGGGCTTGGTGATCGGTGATGATGGTGACCTTGACACCTGCTAGGTAAGCTTTAAAGTGTTGTAAGGCCCAAATTATCCCCGGACATTCTCGCTTGGTTACGGGATAGTTGACTTCTGCCGGATTTAGGGTTCGGCTGGCACATGCAATAATATGTTCCCTCCCTTCTCTAGTTTGTCCTAGAACGATTCTATACCAAATTGTGAGACATCAGTATATAAGCGGAATGGTTGGGTATAGTCTGGGAAAGATACTACTGGGGATGCTACTAGTAGTTCTTTTAAAAAGTTAAAGGCTTTTAGGCGTTGGTCTGTCCACAAGAATGGTTCTTCATTTCTTGTTAAGTCATGTAGGGGTTTGGCAATGGTGGCAAAAATGTTCACAAATCGGCGATAGTAGGAAGCTAGGCCGAGAAAAGCTCGTACTCGTTTTACATTTGTGGGAGGAGTTATGGTACTGATGGCATCTAATTTGTCTGGATCTGGGGCAATTCCGTTTTCTGAGACTATGTGGCCTAGAAATTTAACTTCTTTCTTGGCCAGAGTACATTTAGAGGGTTTGAGTTTTAGATTTTCTTCTCTAATCCTCTGAAATACTTGACTTAATCTTTGTAGGTGCTCAGCCCAGGTTTTCACGAACACAATTATGTCATCCAAGTATGCCAGGCAAGTTTCCCAGGTTAATCCTTGTAGGACAGATTCCATCAACCTGGAAAAAGTTGCAGGGCCGTTACATAGACCATACGGCAATACTGTGAATTTGTATAATCGTCCTTGACTGGTGGCAAAAGCTGTCTTTTGTTGGTGTTCTGGGAGTACTGGTACTTGCCAGTACCCGGCTTGTAGATCCAGGGTAGTGAACCATTTAGCTCCTAACAGGGAATCTAAAGAGTCGTCAACCCTGGGTAGTGGGGTGGCATCTTTTATGGTGACGTCATTCAACTGTCGGTAATCGATACAGAAACTGGTGTATCTATCTTTCTTCCGGACGAGTACCACCGGAGATGACCAAGAGTTAGTGGAATGTTGGACAACTCCTGTGGTATACTATCAATGGAAGTTAAATATTTCTAAGCTATAGCAATTCAAACAAAATCAATCTAAATTAAATTACTCCATATCTAAATTGAACTCAATCTGAAACAAGCAAATTTATATCCAAAGGTGTCACATAATAAATTATATATAAAGTAAGGTTATAAGGGTTAATATTATCCAGGAATTAACTCAACAATAGTTCCACGTGGCAACGAGACAAAGGAGAACTTATACCCAATATGGCGGACAATGGGGAAGCAAGACGTCGGCTCAAGTGAAAGAAAGAATCAAATGATTATATGGGAATGGACATGAATACTATGCTTATCTGTCAGTCAGTCATGGCGTCGATGAGAGCGTCATGATGGTGTAGATGTATGTATTGCTGTCAGTGTATTGTGATTAGAGGCACAAAAGCTCGATCAACTGAAGGCGGAAATTAGATGTTAACTGGTTGGTGGTCGTGAAGGCTCTGCCGCTTCCAGCTCTCTGCCTTGCTGCCGTGGCATACGCCAGGGCCCAAATTATCGTACCGATTCTATGTTGCTCAATACGATAAATTATATTAATATATACGATAATTTCATATATACTAGATAAGACCATGTCAATATTGCTTAATAGCATATTAGGCCTTTTATAATCTTAACTTACTTACAATCTTATAATATACGATCTACTCGTCCTACGCCGTGCAGCGGGAACGACCGTGACGTCACAGAGACGTACGTTAGCACAAATTTTTTCGTACACTATCGTATTTACACGATAACTCCAGTTGCTAGCATGTCTTTTACTTGAGATTCTCTTCCTGTCTCTGTATTGGATTTTTCCTCCGGATCGGTTGTTTGATCGGATGTCCTACAGTATGTATGGGATGATGTAGTACGTTGGTCTTTCTGACGTCTCGGCTGGAGGTGGCGAATATGTCTTGGTAGGTAGTCATTAGATCAAGTAAGTCAGTTTGTTGTTGAGAAGTTAAACGGGAAGGAATATCAGGTAGGGGAACAGAAGTTTGGGAGGTATCTTCTGAAGGTAAAGATAGTTCTTCTGCATAAGGTTCAAGTTCCCCAATGGTTAACCCTTTCGGCAAAGTGATAGGTTGATCGGAGATATTTGCTATTTTAATGCAATTTAATTTATTAGAGATTAGGCTTGGAGCGGTCAGGCAATCCCTATCAAAAGGGCTTTGGAGATGAGTCATAATTGCATCCCCAGGCAAGGTGGGTAATATGGGTACCCATTTTTCATGATGAGGGGGGAGTGTCACTAGTTTGGAAGTGACAGCTTGAGTTGTCTGTAGGAGACAAATGGTAGGCTTACTCTGTTTCTCCTGAGTGATCATAGACTTAGGGGTAGGGTTTACATTATTAAGTGCTTGGGAGGGGGTGTGACTTTGGACCTTTTCAGTAACTCGGAAGGGACAGCTTGGGTTGTCTGTATGAGACAAATGGTAGGTTTATTTTGCTTCTCTTGAGGAAGGGGTTACGTTACTCAAAGTTTTAGGAAGGGGTGTGACTTTTGACTTTTTGACCTTCTGAGGGTCAGTGTTTTTTTGTTTTGTTTTTTGAAGTGGGGGTGAGAACTTCAAAGTTCTCATTCTGCAATCAATGGAAGCACTCAGAGAAGTGAGCAAATCGAGCCCCAAATATCCATCGTACTTGGTCTCTTTGGGATCATAAATCATGAAAGAATGCTCAGTTCCATGATATGGGAGAGGGGTACGAACATAAAGTGGAAGAGTCTGTCCATAATTAGGGATAATATCATCATTAGCACTCACCAAAACTATTGAAGAAGGTTGGAGAAGACCTAAAGCTTTGCGGTGCTGTTTGAAGAAAAGAAAGAAGAGACATGAACGGGAAGCCCCTGTGTCAATTAAAAGTCGGACTTTCACTCCATTTAGAGTGATCTTCCTATAAATGGGAAGATTTTCTGGATCTGTCCCCTAATGAGCCCCCGCCAGTCTGACAACTATTTGTGTACGGGGGCGGATTAAAAATCCAGATCATCTGTAGCTTCCGCTACCGTTTCTGGCTCTGCAATATTTTCTTCTTCGCCAAAGTCTTCAAATCCTGCGGTTCCATCCTCGGTGATCGTAGCTATGCGTCTGGGTTTGATCCAGGGAATCTGAGCCCACCAACTAGGTGACCTGGACCTTCTCTTGGTTAATGCCGTGAAAGATTTTTTCAAGGATACCAAAGCACATTGTCCACTACATGGTTTCCAGTCGGAGGGGCGAATTCTGGCCCATTCTTCTGCTTTATCACTGGCTCATGGCGCCACAGGGCCAGATGAAGGTACAGTAATCGGGTGAATAGTGACCCTACTGATGACGGCAATCTTGTTCTGCTCTCTGGTCTTTCTCAGAGCCATGATACGCCTTACCACTGGCAAATCATTCTCGTAATTCGTGGGCTCTGTGATCGAGAAATTATCTGCTCTACTGCCAGGGGTAGAATTCTCAGTAGAGCTTTGAACACAATTTTCTGCCTCTGAGCTGTGGTCTCGTCAGGGAAAGCGGTTATGGCCAGTTAACTCAACTGATTTATTGTGGCGTCCAAATCATCTGTATATTTGACTTCGTGAAAATGAAGGTCCGCTATTGTTTGACCTAGTACTGGGTTCATAGCTACTTTCGTATAGCTCTCAAACTGTTCCCAGGTTAACCCTGGCATATTGTCACGCACATACCCTTATACCTTTGCTGCGTATTTCCCAAACTTCATCACTATAGTATGTATCTTGGATGTGTCATCATTCCCGAACGTCATGTCCAGGACCGGTTTGACAATTTCCAAATAAGTATTAATGTCATTCTCTTTTGGCTTGAATGCCGAAATATCGAGCGTTTTAGTTGCCATGATGAATGTTGTGTTTGATGCTGATTGAGTAACAACAAAATTATTAAACAAAACACAAGTAAAGCTGATATGCCATATCGAGACACTGCTACCTCCAGTGTTATGCCGGGTTGTAATCCAACTCGCTTCGTTATATCTTCTGTGGCAATCCGGATTTCGGATATTTAGAATAGGAATATGCTCAACAGGAACACATCTAGCTTAATGAATATGATAATTAATTACTCAATTGGGCAATCAACAACACAATAAACACACAGTATAGATTACACTCAAAAGACATAAGTAGAAATATGGGGTATTAACCCACTGAACCCCAGCTAGTTTAGATTAAATGTACACTGAGAGACCAGCAGATTTGGCCTTTTTTTTTTTTTTTTTAATAGCTTAAATAGGTGAGAAATGAAGACTAAAAAAAAAAAAAAAACACTCACCTTGGTCATTTTGGGGTCCTATTGGGGGGGGGGGAACCTCAGCTATCAGCTGATGCCGGGCGGCCTTCAAGCTTCCCGCCCTTCAAGACACAGCTGAGCGCGGCAGCATGGCAAATGTACGATGCGTCCAGTTTTCGAGTGACGGTTATTTACACCACCCGAGCATCATGTGTGCCTTCATAGTTCAGATATTAGCAACATGTATCACATATTGTCATTGTAAGTGAAGTTACAGTGTGATAAGTGCGTAGATTCAAGTTTTATAAGTGTCGAGGGTGTGGCAAGCCTCGCGCGCGTCCATGATTACCATGACGACTGGCGGGCTGGCGGCCACCTTGTTCATGGACTCACGCACGTACACACTGCCAGCTGAATGACACCAGACTTCCCCTTCACTCACTCTCACTTTTATTATGCCTCTCTCACGTACTCTGTTTATTGATTTTATACTTTACCGTATATTTTATAGTTAGAATATGAGCATTACACATTGTTTTAGGCACCTTTGACTTAGAAATATGGGTTTTTACTTATTCTTAGTGGGGAGACAGGGGAGGTGGTGGTGAAGGCAGGGGGAGTGAGAGAGGACCAGTGTACACAAAAGCCTAAACTTGCTGTGTACGTAGCAACATGACACACTATCTCGTCTCTTCTTACCCCTACCACGACCTGGCGGAATTTTGAGGAATGCCGTGGGGTCTGGGTCATCCTCCTCCTCCTCTTCCCCACTTGGTGGGGAGTCAACTATGTTATGCGAAGCGTTAGGGGAGCGATAAACATAGCGAGGCGACGAGGTAAACAAGGCAACTGGGCCGGGAGGGAGGTGGGAGGCCGCCCAGTCCTTCCACTCCCGCGCTCTCTCTCCCCACTCCCCACCAAGGCGGGACTTGGGTATTGCCAATTGATATGTATTGCCACTGTTGGGCAACATCATAAGGTATATCCCATATGAATTTGAACCCTCTAGCTACCATAGGATAAGAATAAATAAGCACAAAAGTGGCGGTGGGATAAGTGGGTAAATTGGCTTTCCCCCTTCGCCCTTACTCACCCGCGCGGATGGGCTAGGGGGTTGCCGCGTACCGCCACTGTTCGGCAACATCATAAGGTAGTTTCCCATACCATCCTCAAGCCTCAAGCTACCATAGGACAAGAGTAAATCATTTCGAAGTAGCGGACGCAACGTATGTGGCACTGGGGTTTAGCGTTACATACATTGCCGATGCATACGCTGTGGCGCTGGGGTTCCGTGGGTTAAAATCACTACTATATTGAGTAGGACTCTAATAGGTAAGGTGACTTATAGAGAGTTGAATATAGTTCGTCACTCACAAAATAAAAGAAGAGAGGAAATACGCAACTATAGGAAATATATACACAAACAATAAGCATTGACAACAATACATATGCGGGCCAAGTGTGTAACTCGAGGTATTATAGTAACAAGGACAAGGTAAGGCAACTGGGGCCTATTACTCAGTTGCGCGACTCGCGAAAGTCTGCGCGGTGGTAAAAAACAATTAGGGTCATGTTCAGGTGAGCCCACAAAAGTACCGCTTTCGGGGGTACAGGTCAGATGGACTGCGGTCATGGGAAATACTATTTTATTTTAATGCGATGTTAAATCGGGGAGTGAAGATATGAACTTCACTTTATTCTAAGGGGAAAGATAGTTTAAATCTGAATATAACTATCTAAGAGTTATTGCGAATAATCTCTCACACGATACACGAAAAATAATATTCGATCGTAGATGAGGTCAAATTACACGGAGTAAGGATATCAGATTCACAGTAAATGTAGTGACTGAGTTAGAATATAATAAATATAATTTAGAATAGATTGGAATAAATTAACCAACTACTGAATAAACGCAGAATGGAGTAGCGCTGTATTATAGCTTAAAAGGAGCTATAATGAATGGAAATACAAAACAAAGTTGTACCTATGAAATACCCAATTATGATGGCATAAAAGGAGGTTTGAATAAATTAACAAATTCCTGAAAGAACGCAGAACTTAGTAGCGCTGTATTATAACACAAATAACGGTTATAATGAATAAATTACTGAACGAAGCAATAATATAATAAATAGCCAAAAAGTAGGTCTAATAGATATAGGAACGTAAAATCTGAATCTCTAGATCTGTGGTGAAAGAATTACATGACCCGAGTAACGTATATAATTAGATTATTCACAAGAACTAATAAAAATTAGGTATCCCGAATATAGATTAACTCTAACTCAACGGATGGGTTCTTTACTTTCAAGGGGGGCGAAATAGTACTATAAGTATTCTCTGGTAATAATTATGGGGGCAATATGAACCTGAGTTTGGGCGTAGGTTTTAGATATTGAATTTAAGAAGGAAAATAGCTCACGTTATACACTTCACTTCGACTTGGACACATAAAGAATAATAACGCATAAGGATAAAATCTGAGAGTATTCACTAAGTAACACGTGTAGAAATTACTATGTAACGTACCATACAAGTAATGATCTGAAGGTTTAAACACAAAATTTATTATCTCGGCAATATCTCGTACTTATAGAATCACTGTACAGATCAAAGTTATATAACTCTTACACGTGTATGAAATGGACAAGGTAGATCTTAGGCACAGATCTATTAATAAGTTAAATAGAATACTCGCATATTTTATATTACCTTCACAATAATACCCACAACTTATAACACACAGAGACACTTAGGGTACGGGATAGAGGAGACGTGATAGCCATGAACGAGAATCTGGACGACAAAGGACTCGTAGTTCTTCTGCTGGCTGGACGTCAGGGGGAACTGCCTCTCTCACGGACACTGGGGAAGTTTGTTCCTGGCTCCTCTACACACTCTCGTTCGCCTCCCACCTTAGACTTTGTCTCGTCCTATAGCTGAGTCTTCAACACAATTTCTTATTCTAAAAATATACTTGACCTATTAATACAAACACAAGGAGATTCTCTATCTCTCAATATTACCCTCTTTATTTAAAAGGGTTGCATGGCTGCATGATAAATGTTTTTCTGTTAATCACTATTTCTGGCTTTTTCTAGTTTGCAGGCCATGCTTTTGTTTCTGATCACTCTGTTTCTACTATCTCCATTCTTCCTGTGAGTTGTAGAGGTGGTTCTGGGGTTCCCATCTGTGAAGGTATTGCACTGGGTCTTGGTGAGGTATTTGCATAAAGTATTCCTCACTGTATTGCAAATCTGGCTGGGGCTGGGTATTCTCCTTAGCTGTTTGTCTCTGGCTCTGCCATTGGCTGGGCAGGTATCCTTGTGATTGGCCTGGACTCGAACTCCTTTGGCGGGCAGACTGTCCCATATTCGCAGGGATTAGAGCATGGGTAGGCCTGGTTAATTTGGTAGACTGTTCTATTGTGGCAGGTGTTAAGGCATGGGAAACTGGTAATCTTGTGTTCTCTCTCTCCCTTTCCTGATATAGCTTCCTCCTTGTTTTCTTGGTCTCTTTCACTGCGGCTATTTTGGCTCTGGTAGGCTGCTCTTCTTCCCGCATTGTCAGGGTGTCTACCGGGATTGCTTTGCCCCTGGTTTGCAACCCCGTCACCTCATATATATATATATATATATATATATATATATAATTACAGTATATATATACAGTATACTGTATATATATATATATATATATATATATATATATATATATATATATATATATATATATATACTGTGTATATATCTCTATATATATATATTTATATATATAACTTATCAATCTATATTTCATTATCCAGTGCACAGTTTACATGAAGCTCTCAAAAATACATGAACAACCTCTGACTTACCCCAACTGTTTCACAAGATCCTGTAAGTCTCTCCCCTCATGGATAAAACAATCAATACTATGCATACTGTAAAATATGATATGGTATCAAGTGAAGAGATGAAGTGTGCTGCGCTGTGATGTGCCGCTACGCTCATCTCTATTACTTTACCATTATCGATGTCATCTTCCATACACTATTTTAATTCCTCGGCATGTTTCTACCCTGATAGGTAGAAATGTTATGTACAGTCGTGGTCAGGAATTCCTTAAAAAAAATTGGAAGTACAATTGTGACACACTGACGACCTATTTTGATAAACTGCTTAAGCCACAAAAATATTGCTTTGATTCAATTGTTAATGCTCACTATCTTGTTATTATCATTAGATGTTCAGTAATTCATGACCACGACTGTATATTATTATAATTATTGGGTAATGAAAATGGTAATTAAAGTGTCCATATTAACATACATTTATAAAGATGCATTGATAGTAATCATGGAGTGTACTAAGTAATATACTCGTCTAATTTCGCCAGCGGTCCCAAACTTTAGGCTGACGGATCGAACCTTGAGCCACATGGGCAAACTTTGAGCTGTGCACTACGTGCAAGGGAACTATGGGCCACACAGGCAAATCTTGGGTTGCACGTCTATGTGACCCATCTTTTGGCCAAGTGATTAAACTTATGGCTGAGAAATCAAACTTTGGGCTGCGCGGACAAAGTTTGGGCCATGCGGTAGAATTTTGAGCCGTGCAGCCACTCGACCGAATATTTGACTGACCGATTGAACTTTGCGCCTTGCGGGAAAACTTTAAGTCGTATGGCCAACTTTGTGCTAAGTTACCAAGCTTTAGTCCTCGCAGGCAAACTTTGGGCTTCACAGGTGAACATTGGGCAGTGCGGGTGAACATTATACCATGCTAATAAACTATGGGTCACACAGGCGACATGTGTGGCAGTGCGACCAATCCTTTGGTTGAGCGGCTAAACTTTGCGCCACACTGGAGCCTTTAGGTCACATGGGCAAACGTTGGGCCATACTGCTTCACTATGGAATATTTGGTCAAGCAACCAAACTTTGGGCAACAATGCAGAACTTTGGTAAATTCTGGTGAGCTTTAAGTTGCGTGGACTCACTTTGGGATGTACAGGTTAACTTTTGGCTGCGTGGTCGAACATTAAGGCGAGTGACTAAACTTTGAGTTGCTCAACTGTGCAAGCAAACTTTTGGCTGAGTGAATGAACTTGGGCTGCACAGACAAACTTTGGGACACACAGGCAAAATTTGGGCCATGTGGGAGAACTTTGCACCATGATGGGATTTTTAGTTGAGCGACTGAACTTTGCGCCAGGCATAAACTTTTGGCTGTATGACCTAACTTTTGGCTGTATGACCTAACTTTTGGCTGCACGAGCTAACTTTTGGCTGCATGACCTAACTTTTGGCTGCACAATCTAACTTTTGGCTGCACGACCTTAATTTTGGCTGCACGACCTAATTTTTGGCTGCACGGTCTAACTTTTGGCCATAGAACCTAACTTTTGGCTGCACAGCCTAACTTTGGCCACATGACCTAACTTTTGACCAAACAGCCTAACTTTTAGCCACATGACATAAGTTTTGGCCGCACAACCTAACATTTGGCCACACAACCGAACTTTTGGCAGCACGAACTAACTTTTGGCTGCACGACCCAACTATTGGCCGCATAACCTAACTTTTGGCCGCATGACGTAACTTTTGGCCGGATGACCTAACTATTGGCCGCACGCCCTAACTTTTAGCTGCACGACCTAACTATTGGCCGCATGACCTAACTTTTGGCCGCATGACCTAACTTTTGGCCGCCTACTCAAGCATTTGATCGGCCAAACTTTTGACCGCCTTACAGAACAAGTGGCCTCCCATTCAAAATGATGAAAGGAATATTGGAGAAGAAACATGACTGCCGGGGATACATTTGATTGCACAGGTGATCGGAGTGTCTAGTTAAAAACAGTTGATTCAGTTTAGGAAGGGTCTGTGAGAGTTAAAGGATTAATTACGATAAGTTTGTACATACAGTTGACATAAACCAGGGCCAAGTGCTGGGAGTGACTGGATTTAATGGGAGGTTTTTAGTTTCCTCCTTAGATAGACCTCCATCGAGCAAATACCCCCAATAAATAAATTTGTACATTTTCCGGCAGAATAATGTCCTGGCCATAGGCCAGTTCCTCCTAACTTACAGGCTCGCTATCGCTCGCCAAGAAAAAATGGACACCTAAGTGTCACAATAGATCTTAAAATTGACAGAAATGGAGGGAAATGTCTTAAAATCGCCAAACTAATGGGGCTAAGCACGAGGGAGAAAGGGGGGTCCAGAAAAAAACCCTCTTAAGTTAAAATCTCCCCTTATGCTCTCCTTCATTTGTATATTGTGTAGAGGTGAGTTTACCTTTGTGTGTATTGTGTATATTGTGTAGAGGTGAGTTTACCTTTGTGTGTATTGTGTGTATTTTGTATATTGTGTAGAGGTGAGTTTACCTTTGTGTGTATTGTGTGTATTGTGTATATTGTGTAGAGGTGAGTTTACCTTTATGTGTCAATGTTGTTTGAAGTGGGTAACACCATATAATCCCAGTAACCACTTCTGTACCGGAGACTTCTTTTTTACTTCATGCTAGCTGTATTTACACGATTTTGTGCAGCTTATTAAGGGTCTGTGGCAGTAAAAAGGGTTAATTAGGACAGTTCGAAGCCTGTTAATTGATGGACGTCCCTCTTAACCTGAATAAAATCGTCAAATAGTACCCAAAATATAATGACATTTTCGTCACCGGTCCTGAATAGGTTAATGCTTTACATTAATCTGTAATGGTCGATGTAGCAACCTTGTCGAACAGCAAAATGAAACTTCAAAATGTAACTATCAGGTGAAGAATTAATAACAAGATTCGAGTCAGTTGAAGTCCATGGTTCGGCATAGTGTCGAAAACCAAAGGCAATAATTTATGTTGTAGAGTGGACCCTATCCGATCCTCACAAGTCAAATAGTTTGTCAGCCACAATACAATAATAATTACTTAATTCTTTTGAAAGAGTTAAATACTTTGTTGACCTTCATTTTGCTTACCGCCAACTTCAACAATATTTGGTGCGACGGTATGGGGGTTCATATTTTAATACATTATTATTGAGTGTTTTCATTGCTTTGTTCCATGTTCGAACAACGTATTATTAAAACAAAAATAAAAAAATCCTTTAAACTAATAAACGCCCGCCAGACCCCAATCAAGCTAAGTTTGTAAAAAGTTTTCTACCCGCCGAAGACCAGTTTCTGCTAAACTGCAGGCTCGCTTTCGCTTTCCCAAAAAATATTGACACGTGAATAAAAGCATATGAACACGGAAATCTGCTTAAGGCCGCCCGGCCAACACGAGGCAGATCACATTCACTCACAATCCATATAATTCATATAACAATCCAGTTTACGCTTAAAATTTTCTACCGATCCTGAGCTGATAACTGCACTATGGTCAATTTATTCCACACAATTACAACTCTGTTTCCAAACCAATGCTTACCTATATCTGTTCAAAAGTAGAAGTTATCCAATTTGAAACAATTTGAACTGGTTATCTCGCAGTTATACAGCTTAAATGCCGTATTAATATCCCAATTTCATCCTCTTCAACACCTCTATCATATATCTCCTCTACATAGGCGTCTTTTTAATGAATGCAAGCCAAGGGTTTTCAGCCTCTCCTTGTATGATAAATTTATAGTATTGTGGATAATTTTCGTAATTCTTCGTTGGATTGCCTCCAGAGAGTCAACAGTATATCCATTCTCTAATAACTGAACAGCGTAGTCTTTAATAAGGTGTCACCAATGCTAAGTAAAGTTTTAACATAACATTAGCAGTTCTGTTACACTCTTAGATATGAAACCCAGAACCCTGTTTGTCCTGTTTCGAACGCTTATACATTGTTTTCTAGGTTTCAGATCATTGCTAACAAGCACCCCATATCCTTTTCACAGTCTGTGTTCCCTAATTCTACAATTTTCTAGTTTACATTTTGCATCTACATTCAACTTCCCTATCGTCAACTAACTACCTTGCATTTATCAATATTTAAACTCATCTGCCATTTCTTTGACCATTTATGTAAAGTACTGTATCTAGATCTCTTTGGAGACATTTAATGCCACTATCCGAATCTATTATTCTCCCCATGTTAGTATCGTCTGCAAATGTACAGATCCTGCTAGTTATACCTAAATATATGTAATTTATACAAATAACAAACAACAGGCTACTCAACAAAGAACCTTGAGGAACGTCACTTTTTACTGAACTCCTGTCTGACTTAATACCATATATACTAACTCGTTGTTTCCTACCAATCAGCCATGACCTAACCCATCTTGATACTGACCTTCCTATTCATTGTGTTTTTATCTGTCCCATTAGTCTCTAATGTGGGACTCTGTCGAAGGCCATACTGAAGTCCAAATAGACTACAATATATCATATGACTAGTCATTGAATGGGGTGAAACGTCCTATATTCGTCAAAATAATGAATACAAATCGTCTATCCAGAAAGAGCCGCCTGGCACCAGATAAGGTTGTGTTGACTCACCTATAGATGGGTGGTACAGTAGCTTGTGTTTACCAGTAGAGGACCCTAACCACCCAGCCACACCACCATAATGAAGCATGGCACTGGCACTGGGTCACCTTCATGCCAGTGTTCAACTTTAAGACTGGCTACCACGCTACCTCTACCTACCTACCTCACTACCTACCTACCTCACTACCTACCTACCTACCTACCTACCTACCTACTTACCTCACTACCTACCTACCTCACAACCTACCTACCTACCTCACTACCTACCTCACTACCTACTTACCTACCTCACTACCTACCTACCTACCTCACTACCTACCAACCTCACTATATATCTACCTACATCACTACCTACCTACCTACCTACTTACCTCACTACCTACCTACCTAACTACCAACCTATCTCACTAACAACCTACCTACCTACCTCACTACCTACCTACCTTCCTCACTACCTACCTAGCTACCTCACTACCTACCACACTACCTACCTACCGCACTACCTACCTACCTCACTACCTACCTACCATACTACCTACCTACCGCACTATCTACCTACCTACCTACTTACCTCTCTACCTACATACCTACCTCGCTACCTACCTACCTCACTACCTACCAACCTCACTTCATACCTACCTACCTGTCTACCTATCAACCTCACTACCTACCTATCTCACTACCCATGTACCTACCTACCTACCTACCTCACTACCTATACCTACCTAACTACCTACCACACTACCTACCTACTGCACTATCTACCTGCATACCTCACTACCTACCTACAAACCTCTCTACCTACCTACTATCTACATCACCACCTAAATTTCTACCTACTTACCTACCTCACAAAGAAGTACAAATGAGTAATGCCCTCAATACCTTCTTTGCATCAGTTTTTACAACCGAAGACCTCAGTGATATCCCTACACCATCGCCGATTCAGATTGATAATTCAGATGTTCTAAGCAATATCACCGTTACAGAGAGAGACGTATTGAATTGTTTAGATAAACTCAAGGTAAATAAAACGCCTGGACCTGATACAATCTCACCTAGAGTTCTAAAGGAAGCTAAGGATGAGCTCTCCAAACCACTGACATTGCTATTCAATGAATCCTTGCAGTCTGGGACTATGCCTGATCAGTGGAAGCTAGCCAACGTAACACCGATATTAAAAAAAGGCAGCAAATCCCTACCCAGTAACTATCGTCCAATTAGCTTAACCTCAATTGTATGTAAAATGCTAGAAACGGTCATAAGAGACAGACTCGTAAATCACTTAGAGGCAAATAACTTACTTAAAAATACTCAACACGGCTTTCGTAAAAACGTTCCTGTTTAACAAACCTCTTAGACTTCTTCCACGATATCCTCAACCTCTACGATGAGAGTAAAGCTGTAGATATTATATACCTTGATTTTCAAAAGGCCTTTGACAAAGTTCCCCACAAACGTTTACTGCTAAAACTAAAAGCGCATGGAATACAAGACGGTGTGTTGAAATGGATAGAAGATTGGCTCAGCGACAGAAAGCAAAGAGTAGTCATAAACGGTAAGGCATCTAAATGGACCAATGTAAGTAGCGGGGTACCCCAGGGATCGGTACTAGGACCAATTCTCTTTCTAATTTACATCAACGACATAGATGAGGGTCTCACCTGTACAATCTCAAAATTTGCTGACGATACAAAAATTGCAAATAGCGTACTCTCAAAAGAACAAGTTGACGATAATTATGCAACACAATCTAGATAAATTGTCATGTTGGGCCCAAATTTGGCAAATTAGTTTCAATGTGGATAAATGTAAAGTACTACATATCGGATACCTAAATGAGAAAGCAAACTATTCGATGAATGGCACTCTGCTTAAAAATGTAAACAAAGAAACCGATCTGGGAGTAACAATATCTAGTAACCTAAAACCGAGTCAACAATTTTCAGAAGTTGTTAAGAAGGCAAACAAAATAATTGGCTTTATAGGCAGGTCATTTGAGCTTAAATCCTAAGAAGTTATCCTAACCCTTTACAATTCCTTAGTCCGCCCTCTTCTGGAATACTGCGTTCAGTCCTGGTGCCCTTATTACCAAAAAGATATAAACAAGCTAGAACGAGTTCAACGTAGAGTTACCAAAATGATACCTAGCCTAAAGAACAAACCATACGAAGAGCGTCTTAGAGAATTAAATCTATTTCCTTTAACCCAGCGCAGCTTAAGAGGTGACTTAATTCAAGTGTTCAAAATCATCAAAGGCATCGACAATATGAACTGTAGTAAGTACTTCACTATCGACCAATCTAATTACACGTGGGGAAACGGTTGCAAAATTATTGGTAAATCTTTTAACTCACACGAATCTAAGAATTTCTTCTTCAATCGAGTTGTCAACTTGTGGAATGGGCTTCCCCGAGACGTTATAGACTGCAGCACCGTTGATTCATTTAAACTCCGCTAGACAAATATCTCGCATCAAACCCGCGACTTACTGCGTTTGTAAATGAATAACTTTATTTTATCTCCCCCTCAGTTACTAACCCATCTGTCCCCTACTAACTTCCTAATCCTGCCACGGACATTAGTTCTAGGGCAGTAGTTCCCTTTCCAATGTTCCCTTACCCACTCTAAACCACTGTTTGGACACTAGATCCTCAGTGTTTTGGAGGACAAGCAGCCTAGAAGGGTCACTAGACCTGTTGTTGCTTGATTTCCTTTGTAATCACTACCTACCTACTTACCTCACTACCTACCTACCTACGTACATACCTACCTACCTCACTACTTATCTACCTACCTCACTACTTATCTACCTACCTCACCACCTAACTACCTACCTACCTACTTCACTACCTACCTACCTACCTCACTACCTTCCTACCTACCTACCTATAAATATACCTACCTACCTACCTCACTACTTACCTACCTACCTCACCACCTACCTACCTACCTCACCTCCTACCTACCTACCTCACTACCTTCCTACCTACCTCACCTCCTACCTACCTATATATACCTACCTCAGTACCTTCCTACCTCACTACCTACCTACCTTACCTCTTACCTACCTACCTACCTCACTACCTTCCTACCTACCTACCTACCTACCTACCTACCTCACTACCTACCTCACCTCCTACCTACCGCACTACCTACCTACCTCACTACCCACCTACCTACCTACCTCACTACCTACTTACCTACCTACCTATCTCACTACCCACCTACCTATCTACCTCACTACCTCCCTCACTACCTACCTACCTCACTACCCACCTACCTACCTACCTCACTACCTACTTACCTACCTACTTCACTACCTACCTACCTACCTCACTACCTACTTATCTGTCTACCAACCTACCTCACTAACTACCAACCTCACTACCTACCTACTTACCTAACTACCTCACTACCTACCTACTTACATACCTACCTACCTCACTACATACCTACCTACCTAACTACTTACCTACCTACCAACCTACCACACTACCTACCTACCTACCTACAGACATGCCTCTCTCTCTCTCTCTGAATCTATAAATATTATGTGCCTCACTCACTCTCACCCTCTCTTACTCGCATACTCTCTCTCTCTCTCTCTCTCTCTCAATAAATCTATTAACCCATTAAGTACCGGTGACATCCTTTTCATTATATTTTAATTGGCATCTATTTGACAATTTTATTCAGCTTAGGAAGGAAATCTACCCATTAAAAGGCAACAGACTATCCCAATAATTTATTTTAGCTACCGTACCATACTGTATATCCTAAGCTTCATATAATCTTAGGTAGCTGATATTAAATAATAAAGACGTCTCCGGTACAGAAGGGGTTAATATGATAACGTTTCTCATACACTCTCACACACTCCTCCCCCCACTATGTATCTCTCTCTCTCTCTCTCTCTTTCTCTCTGGCAAAATCCCCCCCCAAAAAAAATAAATAAAAAATAAAAATAAAATAAAGTCTCTTACTCCCGCCATTTTCACTATTTTATACACATAATGTGGCGTTACACGCACCCATTTTCTGGCAGGTTTTGACCGTCAATTTCTGTTTCTGGCAACATACAATCTTTCTCTCTCTCTCTCTCTCTCTCTCTCTCTGATACTCAAAGTCCTCCTCCCCCCCTGAAAAAAACAAATCTTTAGTATCGGCGATTAAATTGCACTGCAAAATTCTGTGTGCAATATACACTTTTGGGGCATGGGAATGGTTTGAAAAAGGTATATACAATTTAAAATAACCAAATTAACAAAATTAACGGCTGGAGTCACGAGGTCGTGACTATAATTAACAAGGGGAAAGTAAAATAACCAAATTAACAAAGACCCCCACCACGAACAAAAGGAAAACAACTGAAGAAAGGGAAACTAATAATAAACTAGTCCTGAAACAAAATCAACAGATAAAACGAACTAAGAGAGAAGAGGAAGGAGGAACTAAAGCAGAACCAATAACACCGAAGGCGAGAACAGCAAGAAACAAAATAAGCACGATGCCCCGCATACCAAAATTACCCCACATCACCCACGGAAGAAACGAGAACAAGAATACTAAACCAGAGTCACACACCAAGAAGATAAGTACATCAGCAGCACCAAAAGACACACAAATAGTGAAACCATGTGTACGAGATAACCACCAAAATAATACCAATAATACTTGCATCTATAAGCAAGTTATCACATCTCACACGCCCTCTACGAACACCGAACGAGACGCCAGAATTGCCACCATAACACCAGAGCATCCAACAACACCGGGCAAGACTATCACCAAAATATCACAACACCACGAGGCTCCAAGGAAGAAAATAATATTCAGCCAAGGACAGAAGGACCAACATCACCATAAGAAGAGAAGTCAATTACGCCCTTCTTCCACACAAAAGCCGAATCACCTGCCCGCGAACTTCTAGGGGTCCCTCCTATTCCCTCTAGATCCGCCCCCTACTGGACTTATGACCTTTTGACCCCCGCCCACATGCCCTGGAACATCTCAGCCAAAGTCGTCACTACTCCGATGAAACCTGACCAAAGCAAGCAATTCTAGGGCTTCATAACACTGGCATACTTTTTTTTTTTTTTTTTTATTTTTCCTATGTGAATTAGGGAGACAAAAGACATAACTGCCTGCAGCGAGTGTCTCCCCCAGATTTCAAAGAGTGACAGGGCCGAAATCAAGGGACGTTCGAGCTAAAATGATTGGACACACGGAGTTTGAAGCAATTTAAGTCATAGGAAGAGGGAAAGACTGATTCTGGGAGAGAGTTCCAGAGCTCAGCAGTTGAATAGAAGAAAGTCTAAGAATAATGTTTCACTCTTGGGTTGGAGAGTTGCACAGAGTAGGGGTGGGATTGTGTTGCAAGGCGGGTACTACGTACCCTACGTAGAGGTGGTATACACTGGGAAAGCTCCGAGGAACACTGATTATTTTAGTAGCGATAGAATAGCGAGAGATGCAACATTGCGGCGAAGAGAGAGAGATTGCAGAGAGTTGGTGAGTGGACGGGAGTTAATGATACGAAAGGATTTCCTTTCTACTTTATCTAGGAGTGCGGTGTGAGAGGTTCCTCGCCACAGATGTGAACAATACTCAATACAAGGACGCGCTGTGCCCCTGTACAGAGCAAAAAGCTGTGAAGAGTAAAGAACCCCTTGAGGCGGTTGAGCACACCCAGCTTCTGGGAGGCTGCCTTAGCGAGACTGGTAATATGGTCTTTCCAAGTGAGAGCAGAAGAAAAAGAGACACTGAGAACATTGAGGGAAGATGAAAGATTGATTTTTGTATTGTTGAAGAATAAGGGATAGTCCTCTGGAAGTTCCTGATGGGTAGTAAGATGGATAAATTGAGTTTTGGAAACATTAAATGCAACAAGGTTTTCTCTACCCCAATTGGAAATAGTAGCTAGATCAGAAGATAAGCATTTTATGGCTTCATTACGTTTACTTTTGAGGGATTGCTGGCTGGGGCCTTCTGGAAAACTAATTGAGTGGTGTAAATTAGAGTCGTCTGCATATGAATGGATGGGACTGGATGTACAATTGAGAAGATCATTTATGAAAATTAGAAAGAGAATAGGAGATAGGACAGAACCCTGAGGAACACCGGAGTTGATAGGATGAGGAAATGAGCGATGGCCGTCCACAACCGCAGCTATGGAACGGCCGGAAAGGAAATTAGAGACAAAGGCACAGATGGAGGGACAGAAACCGAAGGAGGGCAGTTTCGAAATTAAAGATTTGTGCCAGATTCTATCCAAGGCCTTCGATATGCCTAGTGCAACAGAATATGTACTAGTGGTTTAGCCCTAAAATTACCCTCCCATTCAAATAGTTGATTGAAGTCATGACGAATATCTCTACAGGTCTGAAGAGTTCTTTTCCCTATTGAGGAATTATTGTTATCGCATACCATGGTATAGACTATAGGGAATAACATTAAGATCGCCAATAGGCTGCACTTTTAATACTAGAAGTATAAGCTCGCGGACATGTCCCCACCTTAATTCTTTTATTAAATACCCACTCTACAAACTACTGAGAGATACTTGTCATGGCAAGGTCATTCGACTAGTTTAGGGCTTTGCGAGAAACCGTCGCCCGGCACTCAGCATATAGAAGTCCTTAGTGCATCAGATTCTGTCCAACACCATGGTAGCGGTAACTTGCAATTAAAAGGTTTAAACAGCGCCCCGAGTTCTTTGAACATCTTATAATCGTTATTACTTATTCATATGCGCGTATTTTACGTTTAATATGAAGATAATAACATGTAACAACAATAAAACAAGTGGGAATAGTGTTTGGAGGGTGAAAATCGTGAATTATTGCCGACCGTTCATTCATGAAATGTAGGGCAGACATGACATACTCCCTCCCTCTCCCAAACCTAGAGGCAGACTGAGTCTCTCTCTCACACTCTTTCTCATAACACGCACTCGGTAGGCGCATGATCACGCCTTAGAACCGGATTGGAGATGTTGGCGCGGTAAATAAATAAATATACAAGGGAATAAGACGAAAAATAGGTGATAATTGAAGGGGGGAAGGAGGGGGTTTTGACACATGTGGAGGAGTGATAGGAGGTATCGAGGGGAATTATTTCACTTAATCACCTATTCTGTTGTTTTATATGCTACTGGGGCCTTTTAAAAGGCTTTTTTTATGCGTTACCTTTTAACCCGGCAGTTGCTGGGAAACTCTTAAGAGGTTTTACTGGGCAACTGCGGCGAGACTTAAGATCCTAGTCCTAAAAAAAAACTTTTAAAAGGGCCCAGTAGCACTTGAAACATTTGTTATTCCCTCCATACCTCATATCACTTCTCCACATCTGTCAAAGTTCCCTCCTTCCCCCCTTCCCCTCCCCCTTCAATTATCACCTATTTTCCCTGTTATTCCCTTATTCATTGGTATATTTTCGTACTAACATCTGCAAGCCGGTTGCAGGGTGTGGTTATGTAACTAGCGAGTGTGTTGGGTAAGGTAGAGGGTGGGGTGAGACACTCAGTCATGCTTCAGACCTCGCGAGAGGTGGGGTTGCCTCGCTCTGCTCCACATTTCATGAATGGACCGCTCCGTATTTATTCGCGATTTTTACCATCTAAACACTATTCCCACTTGTTTTATTGTTGTCACATGTTACTATCTTCATATTAAATGTAAAATAGGCGCATATGGATAAGTATTAACTCCTTCAGACCTATTATGTTCCAGTAAGTCTACGGAGGCGGGAGCCCGGTATCATTGCCACTGCACCACACAACTGTCAAAACCACACTGCTGACTGTTAGAATTGTCGGAGAAACCTTGGGTTGCCACCAACCGACAGATCTTCATCTAACTTACCGGACTTACTGAGCTTCATATGACGCTAGGGTGTCATATAACTTATTCTAGAATTATGAAGATAAGTCCATTGTTTTTGGTTCACCCTGTCATATGACGCGGTAGCGTCATATAAGTCTGAAAGAGTTAATTATATTTATGGTAAATTAACGATTTTAGTGAGGAATTAATGAAAATACCTACGCACAGGGGTATGGTGTATACTACAGGGGCTGCGCAGCCCAGAGGTTAAGAGGAGCATCGCCTTTGCCCACCAAAACCTCTTAAGAGTGTTCTCGCCATTCTCGGGTTCCTCTCACATCCCCATTCCTAAATATGATGGGGAAATATACAATATTGAAACATATCTGGATATGGTGAAGCCAGTGCTCGACCTGGCCTAAAACCAATACCACAAAACAAAAATCGCCGTACTATTGACGCACTTGAGAAAAGCCGTTTCCCTAGTAGTCACCCAGGTAACACCTGAACTTACCTGGGACCAATTCCGGTCCATTGTGATCGACGCCATCTGACCATCACTGGGTCCCATCGTCGCCCAAGCAAAAATTGACGAGATAAAGTATGAAGGGGATTTAGACGTCACTCTGGCCACCATTAACCAGCATGTGAAGTCTGCATACTCCACCCTCACCCCAGAACAACAAAAGCAACATGATTTTACCCATCTAATCAAAGTATTGCCAAACTTTGTAAAAGAGCATTTTTACCATCCATGATCCCTCACGATTCCAGAAGGATATCCTCACGATCAGGAAACTCCTCGCCGGCCGCCCCAAGAAGCCCACGGTAGCGGCAATCAAGAGGTTCCCCACCCACCCACAATCAAGCAACCGGCAAAGACATTTTCAACAATACAACCTCAGATCAGCCCCAAGCCACCCCCAACCTTACAACCCTGGCTGCCCACAGCCATTCCGGCCAAATCAATCTTCAAACAACCCAACCCGGATAAATTCACCCGCCAAACAACCTGGACGTTTCCCTCAACGATCCACGTCAGGATATAAAACTAGATATCAACCCCTTGTAACCATTAACTCCTTTGATTTCCGGGCCTGTAACTCCACTTGTCCCCTCCATTACATCCGTGACCAAGCGAAGAACAGAAGCAGTACCTCTTGTGTCTCGGCGACAGAAGAAGAGTCGCGACAACTAGAAGAAGAAGAAGAAATAGAGGAAGAATACGAGACAGAAGAAATAGCTCAAATTACAGAAGAGGAGGAAATCCTGGAGGACTCAGACGAGAACCCCCAGGGTTTTTAAAACCTCCACCGCCCATCATGGCTTCGGCGGGGAAGTCTACAATCAACAAACCACCACCAATTTACCACCTTGCCAAGATTCAAGGCATACCGATAAGACTCCTGATCGATACCGGCGCAGCCCGTTCATGTCTTTTTAACTCTTTTTATGTCAAACACAAGAAACAGTTAGGAATTCTACAGACTGCCACCACCAACCTAATCAGTGCAGGAGATACCCCCCTACAAATTAGAGGAGAGACCATACCGCTGCACATCACCACCCCTCAACCAAATGCCACCTGCCATCACCCATTCACAGTATTTTATTCCGACTGTCAACAATATGACGGGTATATGGGCCTAGACCTGCTCCAGCACCTTCAAGCGCAGCTGGACTGCGGCAGAAGACTCTTCACTTTAAAAAAAAAAAAATCTCCGATCCAAAGGAACCCCACATGACGCACACTTTACCTTCCCCGAGAGTCATCGGACGACCCCAATTAACGAAACTAAAGAAAACCTGTGAGACCTCATCTGCTACCACAACGATAAACCACAGTGCCTCCCGCTCAACAATAACTAAAAAACAAAAACAAATTATGCCACACTCCCTAACCTAAACATCAAAAACATCAAATGAAGCAACTCTTACAGGAATTTGCGGATGTATTCGCACAAACCCCTACTGAAATAGGAAGGACTCACATGGAAGAGCATCTTATTCATACCACAGGACCACCCATATGTCAACCCTCCCGCAGAATAAATCCACTACAACGGCAAGAAGAGGACCGACAAATACAAGAAATGTTTGATGCAGGGATAGCCACCCCCTCTGTCAGCCCCTGGTCTTCCCCCGTAGTATTGGTGAAAATGAAAGACGGGTCCACAATGTTTTGTGTAGACTACCGACGTCTAAATGACGCAACCGTAAAAGATGCAACACCATTATTATTATTATTATTATTATTATTATTATTATTATATGAGATGCCGAAGTCTCCAACCAGGGTGCAGAAACACCAGCAAGATGAATCCACACAAAACACCCGGAGGCACTGGAGAGAGACTACGGCATCTTTAGGAAAAAAATAAAAAACAGTAAAAAACATATATAGCCTACTGTATATATACATATATTAAACACAGATAAAATTAATAATAAAATATTATGCAGTGGAGGATATCAAATATAAATATAATACAATAAAATAGAATAAAATAAGTTTAAACATTAGAATTAATGCTGCAAAAAAGCATTAACTCTAGACTTAAAAATGGAGATATGAGCTGAATTGACTAGGTCATTTGGCAACTTATTCCACAAGTCAACCATGGCCAGCACAAAACACTGTGAAAACTGTGTAGTAGAAAATTTAACACGGCTTATGGCAAGATCATTAACCCCCCCAGACAGATTATATTAACTTACTGACGAGGAGGCGGCTGACACGGTATTATCCCCACAACTGTCAAAATCTCACTGAGGGACCGTTAGAAGTCGGAGGAACATGGGGTTGCCACCATTCGACAGATTTTGATCTAACTTACCTAACTTACTGAGCTCAATATGACGCTAGAGCGTCATATAACTTATTAGAGAGATATTAAGATAAGTTCATATGACACTCTAGCGTCATATGAGTATTTTGGCCAAACCTCCATATGACGCTCTAGCATCATATGAGTCGGAGAGTGTTAAGATTGCTTGTGAATCTAGTTGTACGAGCCCGGACATAGGGCCCAGGCAGAACCCCATGTAAGGGATGCTGAGGGATGTTAAAAACTTTAAATAAAAGACTAAGGGCACCAACTTTACGTCGATGACACAGATCAAGAGACAAATGAGGTAGAATAAAACTGATAGTATTTAGTGACCTGTCAAGCAACTTGAGATGGCAGTCAGCTGCTGACAACCAGACAAGTGAGCAGTACTCTAATTGTGGCAAAATAAAAACATAAAAAGACTTGATAACTTTGGCGTCACAAGCAAACGTTTTATAACACTTGCGAAGCAGACCAGTTTTTGGAGAAATGGAAGAGGAGAAAGAACGAATATGCTTTTCAAAAGTAAGTTTGGGATCCAGAGTAACTCCTAACAAACGCAGGGTATCCACATTCTCAATTTGCTCCAAGGTACGAGATCTGCTGATGATAATGGAGTGTGTTTTACTAGCATTAAGTTTCATACCCCAAAGTTCACACCATGATATCATTTTGGCTAAGTCCCTATTCAGAGCAGTAGCAATTTCGTGTCGATCAATTGGTGATGGAATTGACGCATATAAAGTTGTATAATCGGCATAGGAGATTAGTTTATTTTCAAGCTCGGAACACAGGTCAGCAGTAAAATTAATAAAAATCAAGGGCCCAAGGACACTGCCTTGTGGAATGCCAGAAACAACACTAACAGAAGGGGAATGACACCCATCAATGACCACAGACTGAGGTCTTTTCGTCAAAAAATCTTCAAAGATCCTTAAAAATTTGCCACCAATACCGATGAGCTGTAACTTATACAGAAGTGCTTTATGGTTGACTAAGTCAAAAGCAGAACTAAAGTCAATAGCCACGACATGAGACTCATGTCCCTGGTCCAATGAAGATTGCAAGTCATGGGTGAGTGTCAGAAGCGCATCACATCCCTTACGAAAACCAAACTGTGAGTTTGGTATCAAATTATGACTATTACAATAAGAGGAAAGGGGTCTGGACAAAAGCCTCTCATAGAGCTTGGATAGAATAGGAGTAATGGAGATAGGGCGATAGTCATAAGGAGATGATGAGGCAGTATTTCCCTTTGGAATAGGAGTGATACTAGCCTTACGTCAGCAAAGAGGAAAACTACCTGATTTCAAAAGCAATCTAAACACCACGGCCAATTTAGGTGCCAAGACCACTGCATCCTTTTTAAAAAAGAGAGGGAAAAACCCATCCGGGTCAGTGCCACCATAGGTATCAAATTCCATCAAGTACCTTTTCAGTTCAGCTGATTTGAATGCCATTGAATTGAGGTTGGGTCTTGGGAAACATGTCAATGGCAAAGACAATTCCTGATTACCCCGCATTGATGACTCGCTAGACTCCCTCCACGGCTCAAAATGATTCACCACCCTCGACCTCCAAGCCGGATACTGGCAAGTTCCGATCAAACCTGAACATCAACAAAAGACAGCCTTTTCCACCAGCGGAGGACATTTGTACGAGTTCAACGTCCTACTTTTCGGTCTGTGCAATGGTCCCGCCACTTTTTCCCGACTCATGGAATCCGTGCTAAGAGGATTAACTTATGAAACCTGTCTAGCTTACCTAGATGACGTCATTGTGTACGCGAAAACTTGGCCCGAACACCTTCAACGGCTCCGGCAAGTACTTCAACGCATAAGACAGGCAGGTTTAAAACTTAAACCCTCAAAATGCGAGATTGCCCGGAAGACAGTAGATTTCCTGGACCACGTCATATCAGAGAAAGGTATCTCTCCAAACCCTCGTAAACTCTCCGCCATAGCAGCCCAACCACCCCCTACCACAGTTAAAGGAGTGAGGTCTTTTCTCGGCCTAGCCACTTATTACCGACGTTTTGTGCAAAATTTTGCCACCATAGCCAAACCCCTCCACGAACTCACCCACAAAGACACCAAATTTGTGTGGACACCAGAGAGAGACAAGGCATTCAATACCTTAAAAAACAAACTAGTAAACGCCCCTACGGTAGCTTTTCCAGACTACCGACAACCCTTCAGGTTATACACCGATGTTTCTCTATACGCCATAGGTGCAGTCCTCGCTCAAGTTCAAGACGGAAGGGAACACATAATAGCTTGCGCCAGCTCAACCCTAAACCCTAAACCCAACAAAGTTACGCCGCCACTAAACGAGAGTGCCTCGGCGTCATCTGGGCCTTTAACCATTTCCGGTCCTTCCTAATTGGAACAAAAGTCGACATCATCACTGACCACCAATCCCTACAATGGCTACGGCGCTCAGAGACAAACTCAGCCTTACTAGTGCAATGGCGAGAGACGCTCGAAGAATATGACTTCAAAATTCATTACCGGACAGGTAAACTACATACCAGCTCCGACGCCCTCTCCTGCCTACCTGTACCCGACGCCATAACATCCTCCTTAGCAGCCCTGACCAACTCAACCCCAGTGATCCAACAACAACAGGCAACAATTACAACCACAGAACCAACCTTGCTACAAGCTTGGCAAAAGAAAACAAAACCCAAATGGATTCCCAAAGATTTTTTTTACTACCTCCATCAGGTCGGTGATCAACTTTATACGGAGTCCGGACACATCGCCGTCGACCCCCGCACCGCCCAGGATATCATGATAATTATCCATGAAGGCAACGGGATACATTTAGGTCAAACCAAGATGCAAAAAACGTTCCAACAAATGTATTGGACCACCAACCTGTCGACCATTGCCAAGCGTGTCACCGAAGCCTGCAAACCTTGTACGTTAGGCAAGGATAGAAGTAATACTCCTGGACCAACCGAAAAAATTTCAGCCAACGAGCCGTGGCAAACATTATCCCTCGACGCAAAGGGCCCTTTTCCCGCGAGCAATGGGAAACGTTTTATAGTCGCATTCGTGGACGTATATTCGAAGTTCCCCATAAAAGATCACAACGCCATCACCGTTGCAGAAGTCCTCGCCACTGAAATGTTTCCAAACTTTGGGTTACCCATTACTATCCTATCAGACAACGCCCCAGAGTTCTCAGGGCACGTCTGGAAAGCCTTCAACCAGAAATGCGGTATCAAAATTGCCCATTCCTCACCATACTGGCCGCAGGGTAATTCCATCTGCGAACGCAACCATCGCACCATTAATAATCAGCTACGAACACGCCTCATAGACTTCAACACCACCGACTGGCCCTCACAGACTAAAATGATACAATGGGGTACAAATTCCTGCCCTAGAGAGGACGGCATCACCCCCCGCGAACGCTTGTACGGCGTTGCCCCCCTACTACTTCCATTTCACCACCTCACCCAAACACCCACCTCCGAAATCAACCTCGACCCCCTACAACACCTCAAAAACACCTTGCACACGGCACAAGTGTGTCAAGACGTCCAACGCGACGCCACCACACCTAACAATCCTTACGCCATAGGCAACACCGTAATGGTAGCCAAGTTACCAGTGGTCAACAAACTACTGTAGGTTCCAGATACGTAGGACCCTTCAAGGTGTTAAAAGTCCCTAATCCTTACCAAATTATCGTAGACTATCACGGAGAGACTAGGACATACCGAAATCACTTTGCGAGGATTTACCGTCCTTTGGTTATTGATGGAGACGGCCACCAGCAGCCTCCTACAACACCTAGCTAGACACCTGATACCCCACCAGCTATTGTTCAGAAACCCAATGTAATCACCCCCACAACCACCAAGACAACCACAGTTTTTCCAAACACCAACTACACCGACCAAAGCTCTCAACCTCCAACCTCACCACCCCTACCATCAATCTCCCCCCACTCAACCCCCTCCACCCACCAAACCAAAACAACAACGACAAAACACAAACACGCATCCAAACCGCACTTTCATACACTCTACAAGCTCCGCCCCCGCCCCCAGCCTCGCCCAACACACCATCTTGTAAGAAAAAAAAAAAAAAAAAAAAAAAAAAACCCAAACTTCCACCACGTCACCCTCACCAAACCCAGAAGAAGTCACTCCAATCAAACCCAAAGCAAATGTCCCTCAACCTCTCCCCTCACTTTCTCACCACCTTCCAGACGGGCACACCCACCTCTCTCACCGACGCCATCTCCACGCAACTCCTCCCCCACCTCAAACAAATCAACAACCTCCTCATCACCACCCCCAATACCCACCCCCTCATGTCCTACCACAACCTCTACCCCACCAACCCTGCCACCTACCACAACCCCCAGTCCAACATCCTCCTTCACCCTCAACCCTACCATCCTCATCCAACTACAACCAAACCTCACCCTCAACCTCTCCTACCCACCCATCCCCTCATGTCCTACCCCAACCTCTACCCCATCACCTACCAAAACCCCAAATTCAACATCCTTCTCCACCCTCACCCCTACCATCCTCATCCAACTACAACCAAACCCCACCCTCAACCTCTCCTAACCACCGACCAGACCAAGCCACAAACCTCACCACCACCCCTCGCCTCATACCCCCAACCTATATTACCATACCCTCACCTCCCAAAAACCCTCCACAAAAATCATCCATTTCCCAACAAATCACCTTACAACCTAACCTTATCACTCAACCTACCACCCCTAACCCTCGCCCTAACCCTCCTCCGGCAACCACACCCTCGACATCCTCTGACTCCAGCCCAATTCCAGCACACAGACCCAACTTTCACACAAGATCAGGCCGATTATCGCAACCCCCGGTTCGATTTTCCACGATTCTCATTCACAAACCTCGCATGAACCCTCACCCTCACATAGCACACAAAGCAAACCACATAACAAACACAACCACTCCTACAACACTCAGAATATCATCAGCAACAAACACAAATTCAGCCTTCCCACATACATATTTTGACAGCTCCATAATCCCCAGTACTTTTGCATCCGCAAGAAGCAATAAAACACCTCAGGTCAATGACCAGGTCACCAGTTGCCCTCACACCACCACCAGAGCAACAACTACCACCTCTACCCACCGCCACACACACCAGCCACTCGCCACCATGACTACCTCCACGCCTTACGTCAACAAGGTGAAATGGTCCACCGACCAGGAGAAATTCTTCAGGATACGTTATGTCGACGAAGCCCAGACAGCAGCTATAATCGCGGATGAACCCTCATTCCTGACAATAACTACCATTCCTCAGCGTGCTCCTGATCAACGATCCATCGACTGGTGGACATACCTCAACACCCTTTCGACTTTCACCCGCCATGGAAACACCTTTTGTTTCCGGCTGGAGTCACGAGGTCGTGACTATAATTACCAAGGGGAAAGTAAAATAACCAAATTAACAAAGAACCCCACCACGAACAAAAGGAAAACAACTGGAGAACGGGAAACTGATAAAAAACTAGTCCCGAAACAAAATCAACAGAGGAAACGAACTAAGAGAGAAGAGGAAGGAGGAACTAAAGCAGAACCAATAACACCGAAGGCGAGAACAGCAAGAAACAAAATAAGCACGATGCCCCGCATACCAAAATTAACCCCACATCACCCACGGAAGAAACGAGAACAAGAATACTAAACCAGAGTCACACACCAAGAAGATAAGTACATCAGCAGCACCAAAAGACAAATAAATAGTGAAACCATGTTTACGAGATAATCACCAAAATAATACCAATAATACCTGCATCTATAAGCAAGTTATCACATCTCACACACCCTCTACGAACACCGGACGAGACGCCAGAATTGCCACCATAACACCAGAGCTTACTATTACCAAAATACCACAACACCACAAGGCTCCCAGAAAGAAAATAATATTCAGCCAAGGACAGAAGGACCAACATCACCATAAGAAGAGAAGTCAATTACGCCCTTCTTCCACCCAAAAGCCGAATCACCTGCCCGCGAACTTCTAGGGGTCCCTCCTAATCCCTCTAGATCTGCCCCCTACTGGACTTATGACCTTTTGACCCCCGCACACCTGCCCTGGGACATCTCAGCCAAAGTCGTCACTACTCCGACGAAACCTGAACAAGGCAAGTAATTCTAGGGCTTCATAACACTGGCATACTAGTAGTTCAGCCCTAAAATTACCCTCCCATTCAAATAGTTAATTGAAGTCATGACGAATATCTCTACACGTCTGAGGAATTATTGTTATCACATACCATGGTATAGGGAATAACATTAAGATCCCCAATAGGCGGCTGCACTTTTAATAGTAGAATTATAAATTCGCGGACATGTCCCCACCTTACTTCTTTTATTAAATGCACACTCTACAAACTACCAAGAGATACTTGTCATGGCAAGGTCATTCGACTAGTTTACGGCTTTGCGAGAAACCGTCACCCGGCACTCGGCATATAGAAGTCCTTAGTGCATCTGTCCATCACCATGGTAGCGGACACTTGCAATTAAAATGTTTAAACACCGCCCCGAGTTCTTTTAACCTCTTATAACAGTCAGTGACAGATCGAGTGAAAATAGTAATGGTTATGACCTTATTATCTCCTTGCGTTAGCCCGAAACGTTGCCCCTGTGTCATGACATCATATTGAAGACCCCAAGTCAAGAGTACCGAAACAGAACTTCATCACCGATTAGCATAACGATCAGGATAGTCGAGTAACTCTAGCTACAGGACATGTCCAGCTAAACATACTTGCGTTCGTCCGATGAAAGTGCCCAGTGTCATGACATTGAGGAACTTCATTTAAGATCCAAAGCCAGCTAATCCATCTGTATCCCAAACATCTTATCCACACGGCAGGCCAACCTGGACGGCCCAATGGAGAATCAGATGACCCCCAGCTGTTACCTCAACTCATCATCACTCCAGCTCCAAGTGTTAGCTCAGCAGTAAATATTGAAAACCAACTAATAAGTTGATACCCAGAAATAAGGTGTCTAAATAAGTTAGAGTCCACAAGTATTGACTTTGCCTAAATTCTCACCAGTGCGAAGGTGATTAAATAAGTTAGAGTCCACAAGTATTGACTCTGCCTAAATTCTCACCAGTGCGAAGGTACCTGAATAAGTTGGAGTCCACAAGTATCGACTCTGCCTAAATTCTCACCCGTTTAAAAGTGTCTAAATAAGTTAGAGTTAAATACTTAATCTATCCACCTATCATCAAGACTGATAAGAGTTTTCTAATAATTTTTGTGAGTTCATTTAAGAGGTAAACAGAACTAATATATACCTCCATCAAGATCCTCGCCGCGCTAGGACAGTTCATATTGTGTAAACTATTTGATCCATGTGTATCTATCTATATTGTTAACTTAAGTGTAGATAAATGACGGGTGGATGGGACTCGTTAGCCTTGGTCGGCAACTCATCTAGGGGAGACAACCTTATACAAATCCGGGTGGATGGGACAGAAGAGCTAAAGTCGGCACACTCAACAGCCGGGAAGATAGCAAGAAAAGAGAGGGAGAGCAAGCAACCCAGGAGCTTCGACTTTTCCCAGGATCTCAGATTGAGCCATCCACTGCTCTTTCAACCAATCATGGGCCAGAACTAGTTCCCTCGTGAGTTTCATCTTTATCCAGGATCACAGAATGGACTGGTGGGCAGAGCAACTGCTCTGATTGGCTCAGAAAAGACTCATGGCGGTTCAGTTTCTCTCCCAGCAGCCAATCACAAATCAGAGCAGAACCATCTTTCTCTATACCTAGCGAGCTTCGACTTTTCTAGGATAACAGAATGGACCGGTGGAGGGGGCAACTGTTCTGATTGGCCCAGAGAATACTCACGGCGGTCAAGAATCTCTCCCTGCAACCAATCAGAAGGTGGCTGGAACCTCAGAAGTAGTTCTTCTATCCGGGAGTGGCCCTGATAAACTTCAGATCCTGCAGCAGCTCAGCAGAACACCTACAACTCCAAAGGACAGAAGGATTTCAGCTACTGAGATCAACCTGATGGATGGCAAGGGCATTGCCAGAGGCAAAGAAGAGAATTGTGAAGACAATAGGGCGGAAAATCCTACTATAAAAAAAGAGTTGCTGACAAGACCTCTTGCCTCTCACTACCACCAGAAATCAGTCCTATTGCCCTGTAGGTCAAGGAAATTAAACAACTGATAGCTGGTGACATCATGGACGATAAAGACAATTACTACCAGGAGCTTGGTCAGCGTTGGAAACACCAGCTGCACAGACTCTTGCTGACTGGAGCCAGATCTGACGGCTGACCCCTGAAGCCCCCGAGCTCAGGAAACTGCATCTGCTGGAGATATCCCAGGACTCCTCCGTCGACGGTGAAGAGGAGCTGCCTGTACCCGAGGATGGAGCTGCCCTGTAGCTGGAGAAGGAGCTGCCTGTACCTGAAGAAGGACCTGTCCTGTACCTGGAGTTGAAGCTGCCCTGGATCCAGCATCGACAACCGACCTCTGAAGCCCCCAGGCTCAGAAGGCTGCGCCACCTGATGAAGGAGCTTCCTGTTCCTGAGGAAGAAGCTGCAAGGGCCTGAGGAAGGAGCTGCCCTGTGCCCGGAGATAGAACAGCCAGTACCTGAAGAAGGAACTGCCATGGGTCCAGCATCAACAACCGACTTGTAAAGCCCCCAGGCTCAGAAGGCTGCGGCAGCTGAAGAAAGAGATGCCTGTACCTAGAGAATGAGCGACCTTGGATCCAGCATCGACAACCAAACTCTGAAGCTTAGAGGACTGTGCTACCATCCTCACCAGTGACGCCGAGGCCCCAAGCACGGCCAAGATAGTGTTTTATATTTTGTTCACAGTTATTTTATTGTTATTTTGTGTTGTTTCCTGCCTGTGTAAATAAACTACATTGCGTGTACATTTCTTGTGTGTCCTATTCTCCAGCCATACACCGCTAATCTAGCGCCTAACAATATTGGCACTTCAAAAACCAATATACCTCTATTTGGGTATATTATTATCGATACATTAACACCTTACGAGCGGCCTATGCGGTTTATTTATGTGTACCGCACAGCGGGGTGTTTTTAGCCAAAATAGGGCTGTTTACGTGATCATTTTCATGCCTAAATAAGACCCAGAACGTAAAACAAGTACCTATCCCTGAAAGGGCATAAACAGAGCTTTCGAATGACACCATAACGATCCTTGTATGATGGATAGTTTTCTTGCAATAACCGTGCAACGCGAGTGCAAAAAGCAGGTAATTCGGTACTTTCAGTACATAATTGAGTATGTAGCGAGTGAGAGAGGGAGGAGGGAGCTGAGATTTGTGTCAGTAGGTTCGCCGCGGTGGTCTGGAGCAGTCATACGCTCGCTAGTCTCCTGCCACCACTTGTCTCTCTCTCTCTCTCAGCCACATTACGTGCTGAAATTGCCACTCGAGTTATGTCGAGCGCCGCCACATAGTCCAGCTTTATTTAACTCGACTTATGTTGCTCGCCGCTAATTAAGGGTTAACTACACTTTTCATACCTATAATTTATGACAGAGTATTATAACATACTGACACTAACAAAATTGGTGCATACGCTGTAAACAAATATAAAGGTGTAATGAAGGTATACAGGTATAAGATAATTGGATATACTGTAGGTACTGATAGTGATATACCTTTCTTTACTTAAATTATACCGGGTATGTTATTGTCAATATACCTAATTGATAAGGGTATATTATTATGGACACTTTATATACTATTTTCATGCGTATATATTTTTAGATTGAACACGTTGTGTGTACAGTCGAGGTTGATAAGTGTTGTCAGATATTTCACAAAGTTTCGGACACTGACTAATACTCTGAGGGATAAGCACTTTTCCCCAGTTACTATAAAGATACCAATAACACTTTTTGAGCGAAAACCACTGGAATCTATGACAACACTTAATACCCCCAATTGTACATTGTAACAAATGGGTATGAAGAGGTTAATTAAAATGTCCATAATGATATACCCTTATAAAGAGTTGTAAATAATAATAAACTCATCTAATATAATAATTGAAAGGTAATGCACCATCAATATGCCCAATTATTCAATATACTTTTATAATCTTTTCTTGCCCTTTGGTTTCTTAGTGTTAACATTCGTTTTACGTAACTCGAACCGTTTTCTTTTGGTTTATGAACGCAAACTTATATTTTTAAGGTATTTTATAATGAATGCAACATACGGAAGTATTTAAAAAAATGTACAAGTTAATATGTTTATAATGTTTACCAGTTTTGTTACAACTATCTATATATCTATCTATTGCCGGACGCTGTGATCCCCGAAAGGGTGGCCACGAACGAAACGCCCCCATGCACCTCTGTCCCCAGTCATTCGATGCCCCTCCTCCCATCCAGCACCGCTTTCACGCATATACTTCTTAACTCCATCTTTCCACCTTTCTCTCGGCCTACATCTCCCTCTCTGTCCTTCCACCTCACTCTCGTACACTCTCTTAAAGGGCATAGAGAATTGTAAATATAACTAAATTAGTGCTTTGGACGGTGGTGGCGAGAGGCATTTCCGAGCCCCTCATGACGTGTATTAGGGCATTGGGGTACCCATAGAATAACACAATCGGTCAAAGAGTTTCAGGAGTCAGGTCACTGGCCACCATTTTGATTCTCAGTATCTCTGTTAAGTACTCCAAGCTGTGAAAGCAGTACAAAGATGGACAGATATCTAAAAGAGGGGCATGAGAAATTGTACGAGCAGCATAAGTTTAATAATGACATGTAGAAATAATGGCAAGCTATCGAATAATGCACTGAGAAAGTGAAAATAAAGATGGAATATTTTGACATGTTGGCCGTACGCTGTTGTAGTAAAAAATTACCTGTCTACCGTTAGAATAAACACTAGTGTTGCCATATGGATAGAGCTGCCAATACGTATTTATTTATGATTAACGATACCAAAATATGAATAATTGTATTGATATATACTTTAGGATAGACAACAATGTTTTCACTCATGTGATATATATATATATATCAATACTGCCTTCACATTAATTCATCATGTACGAAATACATCAGGGTAAGCTAAATATAGGAACTATCAAAGCAGCTTCGATTCCCGCGGTCAAGTTTCTCTCACAAACAAAAGAGAGAGGCGAAAGGGCTTTCCATCAAGCTCCTAAAGCTTGAAATATCTTACACGGCTTTGTTTACTATTTTAGATAAACATTTAAGGCAAACCAAGACAACTGTGCAGTATCAATCATGCTTTAATATGCTTCAGACAGTGATAAAATGGAATGGGATTTTGTATGAGCTATGCACTTTAATAATTTTCTTGCTCCCCATATGTTTCATATGGCCGAACCATCTTAAGGTGTTCCTTTTCACACTTTCCAGCACATCTACATTCACACCACGCCACTCTCGTACTTCCTCATTCGTCTGTCTATCCCTCCATGTAACTCTGCACGCACTTCTCAAGTAACTCCTTTCCACCCTTCTCATTCTTGGTTTGTGTCTCTCCAACAACGTCCATGCTTCGCTCCAGTAAGTCAATGTCGGGATTACCACACTATCACGCAAGGACTTTTTTACTTCCATGTAACCACCCTATTTCTTGTTACTGCTTTCAGCGTTCCTACAACCCTCTTCCCCTGTTGCACCCTCTCCCACACTTCTTCATCCATACTCCCATCTTTACTCAAAACACTGCCCAAATATTTAACCCATTGACTGTGGAGAACGTTCTGGAACGCCATGGCAATTTATAGCAATTTACAGGCTCTTAGAGCCTGTGGGAGTGAGCTCTTAGAGTGCGAGTGAGCGGGAGCTCGTCAGGCCCCTGTCCGCTCTCCAGCCCGGCGGCTGGGACAATGAGGGCTGTCAGCCATATCTTGCTAGACATATGCAGCGCTGTCAAAGGCAAATGTAGTGCGACATTGCTCATTATTAGCGAATATTTGCCGATGGCTATGGTAGCGCTGCGGATGATCCCTGCGTGCTACGAAGCTCGTTCTAGTGTCATTTTGAAACTATTTTCTTCTAGATTTTGGCTGAATATATTTAATTTAATTCAGACACTTGCTTAATCATTCAGGAGTTCCTGAATGAGCCCTAATAGAGCGGAAATATGCCCGCACCGTAAGTGTTAAATGAGCTGACATTCTTCATAGCCTGATCATTCAACCTCACCTCACACTCTGTGGCTGCACCCTTTTCAAAGACCATAACCTTACTCTTCCCCGCCTTTATCTTCAGATTCCGTTTTTCATACACTGTTCCAAACAAATTTATCAGACCCTGCAACTCCCATTCACTATCGCTCACCAGAACTGTGTCGAAGACAAAAAGCAGTACAGGCAACTTCCACTCCTTTCCTTCCCTTGTATTTCTTTCATGATTCCATCCATATATATGTTGAACAACCATGGAGACATCACACACCCTTGCTTACACCAACATCCACTGCTCTTCCTTGTATTTCTTTCATGACTCCATCCATATATATATATTGAACAACCATGAAGACATCACACACCCTTGCTTTAACCCAATATTCAGATCAAAGAATTCGCTCTGTTCATTCTCCACACGTACTGACACCTTTGTACCCTCATACATGCTCTTCACTGCTTTCCAGCACTGTGCTGTAATGATATGCAATAAGATTCCGTCTCTACTTAGGGAAACTTTAAGGCGGGGATTAAAGGAGGACTGGCTAGACATAGATTCGATCACAAAGACATCTACTCCGTATATCCTCAGTACTTTCCACATACCTTCTCTATCAACTCTGTCATAGGCCTTCTCCAAGTCCATAAAGGCAGCATAAATTTGTTGTCCCTTCTCCAGATATTTCTCCACAATTATCGTGACTAAGGAATGACCACGATATATGGATTATTCTAGTATTAAGAAATAATGCTGAACATACTGTTAGCTAATTATATCTAAAAGAGTATAGTTTTGTATGTTAATATTCAGTACTATTAAGCATAGTAAATTTAAATATATATGCAAGGTCAAAAGGAGGCGCATTGCTACCATCCTTTGTTTTGAAGCGAGCTCAGAGAGCGAAGCCTTAGAGACTCGCCATTCTTACCCCAGACTTCATCTAGCGCAGACCTGCTCCTATTACTGCCTGTTAATTGTATTCCAGCCTATAGTCTACCCTACTTCCAGCTAAGTCATTCCTAAGTTCACTGATGTCCATTAAAAATTAGGTATGATGTTTTAAAAAGAATCATAATATAACCAGGTAAACTAAACTATAGGCTAACTTTACTATCATAATTTCATCATCCACTATACGATCTTAATTAAGTCCTGACAGTAAATTGGTGCTGTGACCTATTATGCTCCTTTTTTCGTTACCTACTTGTACCTCCTTCCTCGTCCTCTGCTTATTTTTTAATTTTTGTTGTTGTCTCAACCATTTCTCGTGCTGAGCTGCTATCCCTTGTTTACATGCTTCGCCGGCCGGGAGAGGCTACGGCGGGTTTGGGTAAATAGTAACCTAGCAAGCGCAAGAATGGCCTGTGATGAACGTAGTAATATGCAAATTAAGTACCTTCAGCTCTGACAGAACTAGTTATATTTGCGATATAAACAATTATTTCTTTTCCATGTGCGTTTATATTAATTATATGATGAACATATGAACCTTGAGCAGCGATGAAACCAGTGGGAAAAGCATTTGGGTGGTGAAAAACTTATATTTTCGCCACCCGGTCGTATGTTGGGGCTGCAGGCTGAGAGAGACACCCTCCTCCCCTAGCAACGTCTAGCAACACACTGACTGCCGGGGAAGAGATCTCAGACCCTCAGTTGTATAAAGTCTCTAAGTGACTCACTTGTGTGTACAAAACCGGGTGAGAGAAATTCGCGCGGAAAATATCCAATAAATTATAAAAAATATAAGGACAAATAGGTGATATATAATTGAGGAGGGGGGAAAAAGGTGGGGATGGAGGGGAAGGGGGGGTTGAGAAACATATGGATGAGTGGTAGAAAGTACTAGAGGGGAATTATCTCACCTAATGACATATTCCTTTGTTTTGAGAGCCCCTGAGACGGTTTTATAAGGTATTTTTCATGGTCTTGCTTACGTGAGGCCTAACGCATTCGCTATACACATACTTCCGTGAAGCTTATCGCACTTCTCGATTTAAAGAAACTGGCTAACAATGTTTTCGTTATTTTTTTGTTGTACTTGTTTTAGCTAGTTTTCATCATTATACAGTGGTTGTAATTAATTAGAACCTCCAGATTTTTTGTTTTCCCCATTATACAACAAGCTTAAGGCCCCCGATTTAGTTAAAATAGGACTTTGGATTATTAAGCCAGCAAACTGTAAGTCAAGAATAACGTCAGGACTGAAGCCTCTCTGCGAGAACTCCAGTCATTTGTCGGCCCCCAATAGTGAGAAATGCTATTAAGTACAGGGACATTGAGGAGTAAAAGGCGTAAAAAGGCGATAATATGGTATTAAAACGAAACTTGGCTTGGGTTTTCATGTTTTTGAAACCCATAAAAGTCGAAATTTCCAAAACCCGAGCCAACTTTTGGCGAAAGTTGGCTCGGGTCTTGGCATCTTTCAAAGTAAAACAAAAAACACAGTAGAATTTTGAAACTTGGCTCGGGTTTTCATGTTTCTTAAACCCGTAAAACCCGAAATTTCCAAAACCCGAGCCAACATTTGGCCAAAGTTGGCTCGTGTTCTGCCATTTTTCAAAGTAAAACAAAAAAAACAGTAATTGAATGTCGAAAGTTGGCTCGGGTAACGGGTTTAGCGATTTTTCAAAGTAAAAGAAGCCAGTGACCTAACTTAAGCTAGAATGTTGGATACAAGAGTAACCCATACCTTAGTACCTAGCAGCTAGTATGTGTCCCTAGTACCTATATTTATCCCATACCTACCACCTGATCCCTTGTCATTAACCTAAGAAACCTAACCTAACCTACAGTAGAGCTAGGCCGTTGGATACAACACTAACCCTTACCTACCAGTTATAGTTTATTCACTGTAAGTAGGCAAGAAATCATGATCTCTATCCTCTGTAACTAAAAAACGACTAGAGTAATCGAGCTAATATTTCTACCATTTGGGAAGAGTCAGTCAAGGAATATATGTGGACATTTACAGCCAATTTGTTCTAGCCCTTTTTGAGTTACAGAGGATAAAGGCCATGATTTTTCGCCTACTTAATTACAGCGAATAGACTATAGTATGTGTTGCTAGTACCTAGTACATTGGATACAAGACTAACCTTTACCTACCAGCTAGTATGTGTTGCTAGTACCTAGTACATTGGATACATGACTAACCCTTACCTACCAGCTATTATGTATTGCTAGTACCTAGTACGGTGAATACAAGATTAACCCTTAGCTAGCAAATATTATGTGTCTCTAGTACCTAGTTTATCCCATACCTACCACCTGATCCGTTGTCATTAAGCTAAAAATTAAAACAACCTAAGCTATCCTACTTGCGTACCTTATTGAGAAGATGTGGATGGAGTGGGTCAGAGTGGGCAGAAATGCGTCGAGATCTGCCACTTCGATCTCCAGGTAGGTAGGTGGTGGTAAGGAAAAATACCTTCTAATCACATATTGCTTCAATTTCATCGGTCCTGGGGCGTATTTTATGTATATATATATATATATATATATATATATAGTAAAGTGCTATCTACCGAAAGTAGTGTCGCATTCGCCCAGTAAAACCTTCTGGAAAGAGTGTCCTCGTTCTTGGGTTAAACTGCACAAAATTGTCTAATTATAGCCAGACTAAAAGGTAAAAAAGGTGTCACACTACTGAAGGGGTTTAGATGGACCATGTAATTCAGATTAGTTATGGAGATGGTATTTACCCCTTTGAGTCCTAGAGGTAGATTATAAGTTAAGCAAAATCGTCTAATGATGACTAGAATAAGACGAAATTAAGTCATCGCATTGAAAATGTTAAAGGAATAGACTTTACACTCTATAAAATATGTAAGGTATAAAAAGTGTATGAAAAAGGTACATGCAATCATTTAGTATATTGATGGTGATTTACCTTTGTAAATAATATAAAATGGGCTTATTAGGCTACCACCAACGTATCATTAAAAAGGTAAATTATTATGGACACCGTATATATATTTGTTTTTATGTGATTGAGGGAGGCAAAAGGCAGAACTGCCTATAGCGAGTGCCTCCCCCATAGTTGAAAGAGTGACAGGGCCAAAATCAAAGGACGTTCGAGCCAAAATGCCTGGACACTCGGAGTTTGAAGCAATTTAAGTCATAGGAAGAGGGAAAGACTGATTCTGGGAGAGAGTTCCAGAGCTCAGCTGTTGAGTAGAAGAAAGTTTGAGAGAAACGTTTCACTCTTGGGTTGGAGAGTTGCACAGAGTAGGGGTGGGATTGAGTTGCAAGACCCTTTACATACCTATTATATGTTGACTATATATATGGCATCTGTCAACTCCCATGGCTTGCCACTTAACACTATCTGGGGCGACGTTTTGGAATTTATTATGTTTTTGCTTAATTATTATTGAGGGTTATGATTGATTTTGCAACTTTCGATAATTTTATTTTAGTTTGCCCCTTGGCTATATACAAACAAACTCCTTCCAACTTCACACGGTAAAAAAAAACAAAAAAAAAACAAAAAAAAATCAAGATCCCTTTCAAACTATACAGTATATGAAAATTGCTCTGTATATAAATGGCCAGTTTCTCGCAAATTGCAGGTTAGCTATCGCTCATCCAGAATATATATCGACACCGGAAGGGGATGAAGTGTCTTATAATCACCAAACTAAGCTTCAGAACTTGTATTTATACACAAATATAAATAAGTTCACACAAAACACAATGGAATATCAAATACATAGAAATCATATACAAATTCAAAAGAGAAATAAATAATTACAATTTGCTTTAGTTAGCGCGTTAATGATCGCAGGCAGTACTTTAATGTGCGTGTGCTCTGCTATAAAAAGTCTTGATACGCTACTAACACGTGCGAATATATTTATGGTATTATAGCTTGGCATGAGTTCTTAGATTGAATCAAGCTTCTATTATGAACAATTGAGGTTCGTAGGTTGAACTTATACAGATGGAAATGGTGAATTACTGTTTGATTAATATAATTATAAGAATTGAGTTTAGTGTAGTTAGTCTGCCTCATTAATACAAAAAACACGTTTTCCTAGTCGTCCAGCTATACTCTGATTATATTCACAATGAAATGTTAATAATTACTAATTGAAAATCACTAAATATAAGTTTATGTGATCGGGTGTTGCGATTTTTCGGAATCAAATTCCTTCTCTTATATCCCGCATTACGTTGGTATGGGCATGTCCAATTCTAAGTTAAGGATATTAATATAGGGGAAGAGCAAGGATAGAATGTGTGTTTTGTCTTTCTGAAGGGTTGTAAGCACTGTATCGCAAGAAGGGACTCTTAAAGCTAAACACACACTACAAACTATGTTTCTTGGTGATTTTCCCGGCGTCGGAATGGGGGCTTAGTAATTTGTTTAGTTTTCTAGGAATGATGGACTTCTAGTGTGGCTTTCGTATTTTGTAGGTGTTCAGTCAGGCCTGGACTTCTGGGCTGGACAACTTGCAGAGTTTCTTCTCTCGCCCTCGCTGGTGCTAGGTCTCGTTCCACTAGCTTTGCAAGGTATTGAACGGTTCGAACCGCAAGCAAGTAAAGGAGTAAAGGTGAGTCTCAGCTTCCGTAACTCCAGTCTATGACCTGGAAGGTTGAGCGTTGGGCTTCACAGTGATGTCTTGTTGCACCTGTGTTGGTATCGTACACAACTGGTAGCCACAACACTTGGCAGAGTCAGTTAGAACTGAGTTTCTATTATCATATCTAGCAGTTTTACCAGAACACTTGGCAGAGTCAGTCTTTAGACCAGACAGGCTAGTATCGTACCTAGCTGTACTAGTCTCAAGCTTAGTAGTGGACCAGTCTTTAGAACTGGACAGGCTAGTATCATACCTAGCAGAATTACTGTTGTCCGTTTGGTGCACATAGTCTGTCTTATTTCTGTGTAGTTTAATTTCTGGCATGTGTGGGCTAGAAAGGCTCACTCTGGTGTTCTGGTGTTTTTGGAGGCTACCGTAAGCATCATCATCTAGCGGTATCTGACGTGTGGGCATCTGCGCGCATGAAGGACGGACGCGCCGGAACTCTCTCTGTGTTCGTTGTGCCCTTTTGTCTCGGTGTTTGGGATAGTGTGCATAGAGGCAATTTATATTGTCGGCATTACACTTCCTAATCTGAATAAAATCGTCAAATAATAACCAGAATAAACTGCCAAAATGCGTAATAATCCTCACGAGTATAAAATCTCCAAATTAATGGAGTAAAAGAGGCGGATCCAAATGAAATTGCCTCGCACCAGATAGTGTTAAGTGTGATGACACATGTCTCCCTTTTATTCTGGATATCATTAGACAAATTTGTTCAGCTTAACCCCTTGAGGAATATCAAGCGTTTTGACAGTTTTTTCAGGATATTATAAGATTTTATTCGGCTTGGGAAGAAGTTGTGGGAGCTAGAGATTTAATTGCTATAGTTTGTACCCCTTGGATTCCTAGATAGTCGTCCTAAGCTGTTTAAAATCGTCGAATGATAACCAGAATATTGTGTAGAAATGGGTCCTCAAATACTAAATGGGTTAACCCTTTCAATAATCGAGGACGCTTTTTAATTTTATTCTGGCGACCATTTGACGATTTCCTTCAGGTTTGGAAAGACCTCTAGGAGTCAAAGGGGTAAAAAGTATCTCAAATAGTCCACTGACAGTCATTTAGAAGTTTGTATAGTTTTTTTAACAACACTTACTACTAACTTTATGCTAACCTAGTAACTATTTCTCTGTTCGGGCCGAAATGAGTTCAATACACAGATTGAATATTTCGTCGACCCACCATAGGTTAGTACATTGGAACTCGAGAGCTCCCGTTACCACCTATTTGGGTTCCCGCTATTCAGGTATTGACTCACTTCAACTTCGATCCAAAGGCACGTTACTAGTCTCCAAAATAATATAGTTTTACCGGGCCCTACTGTGTCTACTCAAGAGACCAGGGCATTAATAAATCCGACCTGTATTTCCCTATCTAGAATAAGAGATATATTCTTAACTAAACTTCAAAATAATATAACTTTACCGAGCCCTAATATGTCTACTCAAGAGACCAGGGCGTTACTACATATGACACTCTTATATTATATATTATCTTAACCCTATATAATATATCTACTCAAAAGACTAGGGCGTTACTACACTTGACCTCGATCTCCCTATCTAGAATACTCTTAGATTATATATTCTCTTAACCCTATTACCAATAAGTCCATATGTCACGTATACCACCTATTTCAATAATATATCTCAGCGAATGGCTTGATATGATCAGTATCTCAAAACCCCTACATGAACAATATTCACCGCTTAATCCTCTACATATATTTTATGATTACAATATTATCCTGGACTTAATACTCGTAACGCTTACCACGGAACTGACGGATTATTCCTTCAAACAATATGATTGATAATGTTTCCTTTATAACAAAAAGATATCGTTGATCATACGGACTAGTGTCCTCTTTACCTATTTCTCAAACTAAAGCAACTATTCTGTATCCCCCTGAGCCTTATAGTTGCTTATCTATTTATGAATTATCCCCTCTTACTTTTTAGTGTTAATATCTATTTGCTGTCCTACAAGATCCTATATTGATAGCTAATCGGCATGGATCCATCTCTATCAAGAATAACTATTATTCTATTAAAACATCATAATTGTATTTATTTACATAAGTCTAGTATCTTTCTCTTTATTTTGTCCTATAAAAACACATCAATTATTATTGGTTGGAACCACTGGGTTTGTCAAGCATTTTCTCTCTTTCTCGAAATCTGGTTCGGGCCCAATATGGGTCCTTTAAAAATACAAGACAGTCTTAGGTATCTACTGGAACATCTTCACCACCTCAGAGCCGGCCAATAGCTCAACTGGAAATCTTCGCTCCCATCTACTATTTGTCGTCCCTCTTGAGTCGCTTGGCTGTAGGTGTGCAAACCAGCGATGTGACGACAGGCGGCCGGATACTGAAGGTGTATCCGCCTAGTAGGGGAGTGCGATGCTAGGCCCGAGGTGGACTTAACTGGAACAAGTGGTGTGGGCTGGAAGGCTGGAACAAGTGGATCCAAGTTTCCATGGGTGCCCAAGGGAGGGAGAGAATGTGGGTTGCAAAAAGTTAGCCCATTGGAGTCCGAGAGGTGAATGACCCCTGCAGCCTCCCCCACCAAGGCCACCTAGAGTACCAGGCCGCACGGATGGGACCTTTAAATTCTGTGACGTCGACAAAAGGAGTGCTGAAACGGTCACTACCCTCGCTGGTCAGTATACATTTTAGTGAGGTAGGGGGAGGTTGTCGCTGTGTTTCCAAACTATTTCCCCCTCATATATACTTTATAAGTACATTATTCCCTGTGATAGCTTCTCCATGATCATCAACAATGCCTTTCACGTGTTCAGTGCCAAATTGCAAGGGGAATTACAGATCGGGACCGAAAGTGCACGTGTTTAGATTCCCAAGGAATGCTGACCTTTCCAGCAAATGGCTTACAGCCATTCGACGAGTAGATTACACTCCAAATGAAAACAGCAGGGTGAGTAAAAATTATTCTACAATGTTATTCACGTGTCTAAGTATTGAGTACGGTAGGCTTAAACATTACATGACTAAATTTACTCATTCCTTCAGCAAGTTGAAATAGAAATAATAATAATGTTAATATAAATACTAATAATAATAATAATAATAATAATAATAATAATAATAATAATAATAATACTAATAATAGTAATAATAATAATAATAATAATAATAATAATAATAATAATAATAGTAGTAATAATACAGTAGTAATAATAATAATAATAATAATAATAATAATAATAGTAGTAATAATACAGTAGTAATAATAATAATAATAATAATAATAATAATATTAATAATAGTAATAATAAGAATAATAGTAATTGAGTAGCTCAACAGTGGGAGTATATATATTTTCGGGAGTTTATTATGTGGTATATCGATGACTTCATTAATGATATAATAGATGTGTTACCTTTAATATAATTATTATTAATTTCATTATTGATATTATTATAATTACTAATATTAGTATTATTAGTATTATTATTATTATAGACGAAGCAAGTTATCCATAACCACGGAGTAGAAGTTATTTTATTTTGTTTGTTGTGTATGTTTGACGACGACGCTGGCGGATGCATTGAATTGGATCCTCCTCCTGGATCAATGCTGCATAATGAAATAATTTTGTATTCCCAATTATGGAAAAATATATATACAAAATTTAAGCCTACCCAGTACTGTAATTTAAGTGTGGTATATTGAATTGTATATAATATTCATAAGTCAAATTACACACTGCTCAAAATCAGTGTATTTACTCCTTCGTGAATGATTGAACTACCAAGCAATAATATCGCTCGCAATACAATTATGCAACGATTTATTTTTAGCTTAGCTATATCGGTGCTTTCATCTCTTACAGGTGTGTGAGCTCCATTTTAGACCTGATGAAATAAGGCGAGAGACTTCGTACTTTGACGAGAAGAGCGGAACTAAATTAGTGGCCAAGTTGACGTATCCTCAGCTCTGTGATGGTGTAATTCCATCACAATTGCCAAACTGCCCCTCTTACCTTTCTGGCCCATCACATGCTAGAGAAGCCCCGGACAAGAAGAGGAAACGAATGGAAGAGTCTGCCATTCAAGCTGCGGTAGCAAAGAGTATTGCAGATAACAATAAGTACAAACAAGACATAACATTTCATTCTTTAGATGAACTTAAAGACAAAATACAGTTCATTGATAAGAAATACTGGACAGTTATTGAAAACGAGGAAGATTTTCATATATGTCGAATTGTTCATTCCCCACAACCTAAAGTTATTTTGTCCTTAGTCATCAAATCAGACTGTAATGTTCAGGCTAGTGTACAGGCCGTGCAAATAAACCAGCTAGGGGATTATAAGATTCCTTCAAAGGTCACTGACATTAATACACTTGAAGTGTTGCTTGATGCTTTGCGTAAGTGCGATATCAATAATCCTGCCTCAAACCCAATTAATGCAATTGTAATAATTCAACTTGTGATCTCCTTTTTGTCAACTATTGTACAGGATAATGGCTTCAAGTATCAGAATACACTCAAATTCGTTTGTGAACAGCTTCATTTAATGACTCTCACTAAATTTGATTACTCCTCAGAATTGTTGATATTCTCCTCTCTCTTGCATAATTGCTCACCTCAAGGTTACAGACTTCTGAGAGATAAGAAATGCCTAATTCTACCTAGCTATTCAACTATAAGACGAATATTTTTGTCCAAAACGTTTAACCCAGCTATCGAACACCGTACCAGCCATTTTCTTATGTATATTAAGAACAAATTTAAGTCCTTGACAACCCGTGATAAAACGGTTACAATGATGGTTGATGAAATTCACCTGAAGCCTTACTTGGATTATAAAGCAGGAAATATTGTTGGTTCAGCATTTGACAGTGATGCAATTGCAACAAGCGCATATGTGTTTATGCTAAACAGTATTCGGTCAAAATACAGAGATGTTGTTCACATAATTCCAGCAAAGATAATGAAGGCAGAGACATTATATAACATTATGAAGAAGATTATTTTAGGGCTTGAGTAGATAGGATTTAGTGTCATTAGCATTGTAACAGACAATAATGAAATCAATGGCAAAGCTGTATCATATTTTGCCAATCCACCAAAACTGTCCATTGTTTACCCACATCCAGCGCAAAGTACCAGACCTCTCTTTTTCCTATACGACGCTGTACATATTTTAAAATGCATCAGGAATAATTGGCTAGGACAGAAAGATGAAGAAAAAACTATGAAATTCCCACAGTTCCCAAGTAAAAATGTTCGTAATGAATCTAATAAGATAATGTATGCCCCTTTCAGTACTCTCAAAAAACTGTATTTCTTAGAGGAAAATTTGCTCCTAAAGCAGGCCTATAGGCTAAGCCTGAAAGCATTATCCCCCTCCAACCTAGAGAGACAAAATGTCAAATTAGTTCTCCAAATTTTTAATGAGTATATAATTTAAGCCTTGCTCAATATTGGAAAACATAATGGCCTAACGTTATTTTCAGATGTTGCTAGGTACATCGAAGTGTTTCTTAATTGGTGGAATATAATGAATGTGAAATCCCCATTTAAAGGTCTTAGGCACAATAACAAGTTATCTTGTCCATTAACAAATAGTACAGATGATGACCGATATCAGTTCTTGGATAGTTTCCTTAAGTGGTTAGATGCGTGGGATAGTCTTCCAGGATGTGGGGGGAAACTGACTAGGGAAACAATTAGAGCTCTGAAACATACGACCCTTGCAATATTAGAAATAACAAATTATTGCATAACAGAACTGAATATGACCTACATACTAACAGGAACATTTCAAACAGACAATTTGGAAGCAAGATTTGGTCAGTATCGACAGTTAGCAGGAAAAAATTACAATATTTCTGTACGCCAAATATATGAGTGTGAGAAAAAGATACGGATGATGTCAGTGTTAAAACTTAGTTTACCCATACTCGACAAGAAGGTCATTTTAAAGGATTTTGAAGAAATTGACTATGAGCAAGTAAAAACAGATGAGGAAATTGATTTTGGTTTATGTCATACGATTGTTGAAGTTTGTAAGGAGGATATTGACAGGTGTAAAGACATCATCCCCGTTATAGTTTATTTAGCTGGCTATTGTTGTTACTCCGTGATAAAGAAAATTAAATGTAATGCTTGTAAAGAAATGATTACGTGTTCAGATAGTGCTGAAGAAATCCCAGAAAATCTAAGTTACATTGCTGGAATTAGCAGAGGTTCTCTTATATACCCAGATAGTGTGACTGCGAACATGGTCATGTATAACTATATTGTAATTAACAAACTTGCTAAGCTTCCTGCCTTTCGCAATGCTACTAGCCAAAGAAATATAGCAACACACCTCACAGTTACGGCTTTAGCAGATGCTGATCTCCTGTTCCCTAGTGATATCTGTGAAAATGGTCATAGCACCGAAAAAATAGAAAGTATGGTGGTATATGTTTCAACAAATGCAATTTTAAATAATTACTGTGCTAAAGAAAATAACATCCCAACAGCTAACAGAGCTAATAAGAATGTAGGCGTGAAGAGAAAGCTTCAAACCCTAGAGAAATAGATAATGTGTACTGTATTGCATAGTATATAATATGATATCGTGTGTGTGTATGTGTGTGTGTGTTACAGTAAATATATTGTTCATCTTCATACATATAGTATATAATTAAGTTACTTATATATATTTGTTCACGAATAATATTGGATGTCACGTAAATTGGCTCTTCAGTAAGGTTGTTTATTTCTTTGTATATAATATAGTAATGTATATATCATTGTGTTTTATTTTACTCCAATATAACAAAGTAATGAGATATACTTATAATAAGTTTTAATCTTGTACAACTACTTGTTCAAGGTATAAGTCATATGCAAGAAATAACCAAAACATGTTGTTATGATATCGGTATCATAATATAGAGTATAATAAAGTAAGATATAGGTAGATAGTGGTTTTGCGTACACCTTAAACGTAAAATATATAATTTGTTTGTACGTTAATCTAAAATTTAACAGAGAAAAGAATAAAAGAGAGTATTTATAAAATGGGGACAGAGCGCGGGCAGTGGATGTAGCACCCCATTGCCTTCATCACAGAATGGTCGACACGGCCTGGTACTCTAGGTGGCCTTGCCCCCACCCCCTTGATATAGTCCCGCCTCCCGCTTTCCGGCGCTGTGATTGGCTGAGCCGCCCGCTCGGCCAGTCGATGTTCTGGCCGCGCGGCTTGAATATTTCTTTCCTTCGCTTCAACTCTTTTCTATCAATAATTAGGTCCTGGAAGCTGGTTGCGAATGTGTTTTAGTGGCTTACGGGAGTATAGGGCTGGCACTGATGCATTAGACCTATTGCAACCAGAGGAAACGGCCTGTGGAGAGAGCGAGAGCGAGTTTAAACGTGACACCTTACACGTAGCTGTCAACTCCGAAAACGGAGGCTTCTGATTGGTCGGCCGGTAAGGTGTGGCATGTTTACCTCCAGAGTCCAGAGTGTCAAACTCAGCTGGTTTAAAGGGAGCGCGTTGATTGGCTGGCGGCCTTTTTACCTTAATTATTATTACTGTCTCAAAATGATTATTATTATTATTTTTATTATTATTATTATTCATTTATTTATTTATTTTTCGGTGGGGGGCGGGGGGTCGGATTCGGTTGATTGATGGACTTAGCGGACATTCCAAAAGTCTTGGATGACGTCATTAAACAATTGTAAGCTTTTGAATTAAGTCAACAGAGGCCTGTGCCACTTATCATATGACTCTAACACAAGATCAGCCTGTGTGGCGACGCCCATTACTCCACAAAACTTAAGCTCTGCTTTTCAAAATTCACTTGAACTCAAAACGATCTTTCTTTGGCTTTCCCTTCCTCAAAGTAACTTTTGACCAAGCTACAACCCACATCCGTTTAAAACCAAACATTACACAAATACAGGACGCTATGAGCTAGGTGAATGGTGCTTGTGTATTTTGTTGTAATCTATCCCTATTCTTTCATGTAAAAAGAAAGTTACGACCATATGAACTTAACCCTCAACCGACGGTGACCGTCATATGACGGGAGAGAGAATATTGGCCACCCCTGCAGTGCCCTTCATATGACGGGTGCCATTTTGAGGAAGTTATGAGCAATGAGAGGGAGACCGCGCGTTCGGGGGACGATAGCTGGCCTCGGACCGCTCGCCACCACCTTAGGGCCGTCACTGACACGTACTATGCCTCATCCCCACCTCCCTACCTCGCGCAACAAGGAAAAAACACGGGAAAATTACCTTATTTTAGGGTATTTTCACCTCCGGTTACACGATCGTTTCAAGATAACCCGTGGTCGTACAAGAATGATTGAGGTGTCATTGGAAAGCTCTATCATCAGGGTACCCTTTCATGGATATATAATTGTATTACGCTCTGGCTCTTACTTATGCATGAAAAAGAGCATGAAATGAAGCTCGTTTTCGGTAAATATACCCGCCCAGCAATACGGTCATGTAAACAAGCATGCCCGCTTTTTGGGAGTTAAACATAATTGGGTCCTCGAATGGCATAAATGAAGACAACAAATTTATATTGTAGGTGAAGGAGAATTAATGCAGTCCAAGTTAGTTTGTAAAATTTGTCGACTGTACTGTTCAGTTGAGGTCATCAATACTTAACCCCTTGAAGATTAGGACACATTTTGACAGTTTATTCTGGGTATCATTAGACAATTTTATACAATTTAGGAAGGACCTGCAGGAATTTTAAGGGTAAAGACTGTCTCAAATAACCCTCTGTCTTCCATATAAGCTACCCTCCCAAATATTGATACAATTGTTTAATACTAGGAAGAAAACAGAAGAAATGCGTCATAGTAACTTCTAAAGGTTAATGATCAAAACAACGCAAAGAACATTAACTGTAGTCTATTCATAATAATTAGGTTATAAATCTTGACCCCCAAATTCTGTAACTCAATAATGGCTAGAGCAAATGGGCTGTACATTTTTACATCTATATATTCTCTGGTTGACTCTTCCCAAATGGGAGAAATATTATCACGATTACTCTAGTCCTTTTTATTCGCTATACAGGCTATAGTGGTCAACATTTTTGGCCTAGGTATAATGAATAGACTATAGTGAATCTCAGTAAATTTATCTTAGTGTGAATTTTCAAACAGTTTATCAAAATAGTTTGTATGTGTATCATAACTGTTCCTTCATAAATTGTCCAGATAATTCTGTCCACGACATAAGTCGTGGCCCTTCAACTGCTTAAATGAACCCACGAAGTCCATACAATATACTATAGTCTGTTTATTTCCAGCTGAAGGTAAATTATTATATCTCTATCTGCATTACTCATCTTTTACCACAGTTTTGTAGCGAAATGTGTTACTAAATATGAAACTTGGCATTATAATGACGCACGAACATAGTAGTGTAATAATTGTCCATGAATATCAAGAAATTTATTAATTGCTAAGGGATTCAACTTTACCGCCAGCTGAAATAATACCGACTAGGGTGTACAAACTAATACATATATCGTGGCCTTAGGTTTTCCAAGTTATCGCTAACTGTATTGAATCTTCTTATTAACCCCTTCAAACTTATGGCGCATTTTGATTTTTTTCTGGGTATTCCTAGACAATTTTATTAAGTCAAAGAGGAATCTACGCGAGCCAAAAGGTTAATTGAGATCAACTTTACCCCTTTGATTGCTAAAGGTCTTTCCTGGGCTGTATAAAATCGTATAATAATAGCCAGAATAAACTGGTAAGCGTGTCATGATCTTGAAGGGGTTAATACCGTAGCGAATATTTACATTTCGGAGGTTCATTTAGAATTTCAGGGTTCATAGTGCACCAGGATTGATGTCTTAAGGCCGCGTCTCACACAGTACGGCCACCGCTCGACAGCCGCCGACAGAGGATGACTTGCACTTTTTCGCCGATTCTAAGCGAATCACTGGATCACTGCACGATCCTCGCCGGCACACAATTGCCGTACAACAAGCCCTCGACAGTCACTCAACACACACACGTCACACACGCAGGCAACACGACCGTTGTA